>VYZQ01059491.1:64685-123864 GCA_013400655.1 Mystacornis crossleyi
GTTTTGCTGTTTTCTAAAAAAAAACTAAACAAGGTGGGGGGAAAAAACCCTACTGGAAGTATGGCACTGCCAGGGGGGTTAATAGACTTTGACTAGATTTTTTTATTTTACTTGAGGAACTGGTCTAATTCATATCAGCTGAAAGTACTTTTTAAGATGAATTGAAAGAAAAAGGATTTACCAGAGTTTATATGCTCATGAATCTCTTTTAGATATCTCTAAAGGACAAAATTGAAGGTCAGTTCTACTGTCTATAGAAGCCAATAAGAAAACTTGAAAATGACAAATTTTCTCCAGATGATAACTAAGAAGAGATTGAGGATTTCCATCCACATTTAGCAAAAATCTTTCTTTTACTAACACAAGGCAATTTGTTCAGCTGCTCCTGGGCATAGCAGCTGAGAATGGGACTGGTGGTTTCTTACAACAAATAACGGATTTGAGGGGCTGAGTGGAAGCTCCTATGGGGGAAACATTTTGAAGCAACATGTGTGAGAAGCTGTGCATGGTCTCTCTTCTTGGCTTAATGTCCCTGCTCGGGCCATTCTTGGGTACAGTCAGAGGGGTTTGTTCTTCCTTTCTCAGATGTTGGCTGCAGACTAAGCAGGCACATTTGGGGAGAGGCAGGGAAACGGGAACAAGCAGGAGAGTGCAGGAAGTAGGAAATGGGGGTAGCGAAGAGAAGAGCAATTCTTTACAAAGAAGAACCTTAGAAAAAGCATAAAGAGATACAGAAGGGAATGCACAGGACTTTCCAGGGGTCAGATACTGTGCAGAATAGCCCACTGTCTCACCAGCAAGGTGACGGAAGTGCCAAGGTTTGGGGCTACTTCCACACATGGAGCAGGAAAAGAACCTGCTGAGTCCAAAACTGTTGTAGTAAGATGAGAAAGGCTTTTTTAATATGCAAGAGCCTCAAGCAGATTGGAGTAAGGGTAACATGTCTTACTAAAATGAAAGATTTGCATATACATATTTGAATAAACAAATGTGCACTTCATTTTTAAAAGTTTGATTTTTCATTATCAAAATTAAAACAAGAAAGTAAACAAACAAACAAACAAACCCCTGCCAAAATCCCATCTGGCTTCTCTGCCTTCCTTGAAGTCCTGAGATACGTACTTGCTGAATCAGAATGTAGATATAGGGCCTGCTTTTTAATCAGCATCACAGTCACCTGCCACTGTTTTAATACAGCAGGAGCTGGTTTCCCTTTTTTGGGAAGTGCTATCTCCAGCCTGCAGCTCACGTTCCACAGCGGGAAAGCAGCTTGTGAAAAATTCACTCTGGGACACCTCAAGCTCTACCAGAACGGAGAGAAAGCATTTTCAAAGACTGTTTGCTTCTATGATTTTTGGGTTTGTTTTTGGTTTCAGCATATGTTTTTATTCTCCAGTTTAGAAAACCAGTTCAACCAGTTCAAGTTAAACAGTTGGGATGGAAGTGGACCGTATAAAAGCTGACAGCCATTTTCTAAGGAGGTGTGAACACTTGTTTCTCTTTCTGCAGAGGTGCCAGGAGAGTGGAAAATGGGGGCCTAAGTGGGACAGAAAGACACCAAATATCAGAGCCTGGGAGCAGCTGAGAGCAGTGTGACTGTCCCCGAGGAGACAGGCAGGGCAGGGTAGGGACAAAGGAAAAACCTCACCAGGACCTTGCAGGGCAGGAGCTGTGGGGACAGCAACCTCCTGGGCTGTTAGGACACCAAGGGTGGCTGTGAACAGGAGATCCAGATCCCTGAATATTCATGGACGGAGGGATTAGAAACCCTTGCTGACTCTCTCTGTAGCCCTGGGAGGCTCAGGACATCATCAGTACTTGAATAACACAAGTAATTGATGCACCCGAGCATCCCACAGGTCTGTCTTGAAGGCAGTAATCTAAAGACAGTGGTTCTCTGAAGCCCTTCTAGGTGGCAGCAGCCAAAGAGCAAGACTTGGAATTACACTCAGAGACAAACAAGGACAGGGCACCTTCCTGCTCAAACTCTGAATTTAGGAAAAAATCGCAGCGCCAGAGCGTCCCATAGGAACCACAAATGTAAGGTACAGCACTGCCTGCTGAAGTGCCTTCAGATTCCCCACTAGCAAGAGACAAACCTGTAAGGCATTACGGAACTTTTATTTTTTAATCTAATATTTTCAGATGTTAACAGATCCTGCAGATTTGGTCCTCTCTGCAATAAGAGGTGATTAGGATCTTTTCTATCACAGAGGGCTTAGTTTTTCCTTCACTCACAGTCTTTATTCCCTTTGTGATAATGTGGTAGCATGTTATAGTGCCACTTGACTTGTCAGGAATATGTTTTTTATTTTTGCTTTTTGAACGCATTCATGTCTTACAAACACTTACTCTAATCCTCCTGGAATAATCTCTGTTTCAATTATTAAAGTAACCTTTAATGAAATGATTTAAAATGTTAGATTGGGGGTTGGAGCAGACTTCAGCCTTGCTGTGTTTTTTCATTTCTTGAGCAGTGACACTGAAATCAAGGTTTCAGCTGAGCCACCAACCTGTGTCTGTGAACCCCAGTAGAAATATTTCTCTATCCATCTCTCTACAAACTCACTTACGTACAAACTGCTGCTGAAATAAATTTCTTTGATCATGCTGTTTTTATAATTTCCACCAGTTTAATGGAATTCACCTTCCCTTTCTAGCGATAGATTGACTTCTTGAGATGCCTAGATAAAACGACTTGAACTTCTCCTTTGTCCTTATAAAAATCTCTACATTCTGAGGGCAAACACAGACAGCTGCTCAATTCATTACTTAATTAGACTACTAATAAATTGGACACACTTCTTCATCCTTTAATAATCATGACAACTTCCCAAAAACAGTAATCTATTTTTTTCTTTTCACTCCACCATGTTCAAGTTCATTTGTGGCCTCTCTCCTTGTTTCACTTGGTTTCTTTCAAAGCTGGATGCTTCTCCCTAAAGAGCAGTCTGGTATCCCCAAGACTGACAATCTTGGAAATGGAAACCTGCCTCATGTTTCTCATTCCCAGCCTCCATGCAAAGCCTCTTCCCTCTTGCACTGCTTGGCTCTGCAATCTGGAGACAGGACCTTGATGTTCAGCAGCACTGAACAAAGTTGAAGCAGTTCCCAACACGTCTCATATTCTCTAAATCCATCTGGAGCCTTTGGACTGTCTTAGCAGTGTTGGATCAAAATTTATAAATAATTTCACTTGACAAACACAGAAGTACAAAGTGTTGAATTTCGCTGTTGTTCAATAAGAATATTCAGAAATTTCATTTCCAAGCAATGCTTCAGACTGAAAAGCAGTGTCATGACTCTGGAAAAGAGGGTTATCAGTACCTGAAAATGACATGGTTTATTTTGCATAAAACCAAGGGAAATATCCCTATGACTTGCTCCCAGTTTTATTATTTATCAAAATGGGCATAATCTAAGAAAACCCAAAAGAAACAAATTAGGTCCATAATTTTGTTTTTGTTTGTTTTGAGTTTGGACTTTTTTTCATCCAGCAAAGCACAAAAAATAAACATCTACCAGGCTCTTAAGATGAATGTTCTCAAATTCAGTGTTGCCAGCCTTGGGGTTTTATGGTGATTCCTGCCCAGTTTACTAAATATCATAAAACTTCCCTTTCTCGAAGCGTGCAGTCAGTTAAGAACCTCATCTTGTTCCTTTAAAGGCCTTTTTCAAGCTCTCCCAATCTCAGTGGAAAGACTGGAAGCATGGCCTAAGTACATGCCATTGGTTTAGTAACTGAAGACTAACTAAAAATTCCCAAATGGATTTTACTTCCAACAGCAGCTTTGAAAAGGGAGATTGGACCTGTGGGCCTATAAAAGTCTTTCCCAACTTAATATTTGCTTTGATTCTCCAAAATTCCCACTTCAAAGGATAGTCTGAGGGTATTTCGGAATCAGTTTCAGAGGATTTTAAGAGATCGTTGTTGACATTGCAGCTCCCACAGATTTCTTCCCTGGTGAACCCGGGAGGGGGAACAGGAATTAGTCTCTTTTGTCTTCATCAAGGCTGAGCTTGGCTTGTGAGCAAACCATTGACACCAGTAAAACAAAGCTAAAAATAAGAAAAGAAATACACCTTTAAAAATCTCTACAGCCTAGGTCGAGAGTTCAGGACACCAAGTGAAATCAGACTTAAAAATAATCAAAGAGAAAATAGGCGAAGGTTAAAGAACAAGCTAAAATGGACTCCTCAGGCAAGAAGTTAAAACTAAATTAAACTGTTTGCAAGTTGTCCAAAACCACAAATCCTTGCAAGTGTCCTTTCCATGGTCACTGACTGGGTGAAGACCTTTTACTCTGTAATTTTGTACCTGGCTGCCTGAAAGGGAATAGCTGTGAGAATGCCCCTGTTGTGGCTGTGTGGTTGATGCCAGATTCTGGGGTGGGCAGATGGAGGTTCCTGCTACCACAGAGCCCTCTCTGCTGTACCACAGGACTCCCTTGCTTTTTAATTTCTCTCCACTCCACTGGTCGTGGTACCAAACTCAATTAGGGCAATAAATGGTTTTGATTTAGCAACAGTCAAAGAAAGGAATGCCTGGCAAAGAGCTGGAACAGTAGAAGAGGCCCCTGACTCCTGAGCCCAATTTCAGCCTCTCCCTCCTCCACAAGGACTCAGGCAGCCCTCAGCCCCATGGATGACCTCTAAGACCCCACCTCCACAACAGGAACTTTAAGGGAGGCCAGATAAAGAACAGAGCTCGCCACCATATGCTTAATCTGCAGGTTAATTGCTCCACTACTATTGTATTTAATTGTTCCCACTGAAGTCTTTCTAATTGCTTTTCTTTTTACCCAATTGAGTAATAATAAGAATATTAATAATAAATATGCCAAGAGTTTTAAGCAGAAAATTATAAAAGCCATTTCCCATGCAAGCAGGTGGAGGAAAGTGACTACAAGGATGAGAAATAATTCTTTCCTATGTGAAAAAGAAGAGGAATAATAGCAGCTGGCACAGGTAGGCTGACACAGCTACTGCCTTGTGTAAGTCACTGCTGAGAGGTGAACTAATGACCAGCTGCCTCATTTCCCCAGAATAAACTGGAATCAAGCATTTGCAAAGTTGCGTGCTGATAGTATACACATTTCAATATAGCCACATGAATATTCATGAGTGAAAACCGTTCTACTTAATAGCAGCTTATAGCCAAATGCCAAGATTCTTATCCAGAAAAATCTCTCATTTAGCTGGGTGGGAGATCTGCCCAAACTCAGGCGTTCAGGAGCTCATTTTAAATGTGTGCCACGCAAAACGGTTTCCTGTTCTCCTTCACCCCCAGCACTAGATTAGCACATAGAAATACCAAAACTCAGTAGTGACAACTGTATTTTTAACACCTTGGGGAGCTGCAAATACTCAGTTCCAGAACATTAAAGACTCTTCCTCTAGAAAAATCCTCTGCTGTACCAGGCAACTTCTCCAGTGGCTTGGTGTCTCATAGCCACACTAGGCTGGAATGCCTCGAGGGGTTGGTGCATGGGAAAGTTGCAGAATACTGGAGTTTGCACATTCCCTGAGTCCCCTAGCTTGCTGGTTTGCAAAGTACTTCGTGGCACTTGTGCATGGAAAATGTTACTGGAAATGCAGGGCTTTGCAGTGGTTTCAAAGCAGCATTTCCCCAGCAAGCAGCCCTGCTCAGCTCAGTGCCGTCCTTTGTCAGGCAGGGAGAAAGTGAGCCCTTCTTAATCACCCCCAAGTCAATGAGGGGCACTGCCACCCTGTCACTTGATGATTAATTACTGCATCTGCAGGCAGGGCTGCCAGCGAACTCGTGGGCATCATCCATGACGCATAAGGAGCCATGGATTTAAAGGGAAATGTGTATGGCACGGCAGAGCGCGGGCTCAGGAGGGGACGGGGGGGCCTTGCCCCACTAAATCAGCATCTGCCACCCAGCAGCTGCAAGGCCAACAAAGCTCCTTCAGAAGGAAACAACTGAAAGCCCTCAAGCCACTGGAGGAAACTGTGTTATTATTCATCTTCTTCCCAGTGCAAGTATTCAATCTCTTCCCACCCAAATGTTCCCAATATAATGATTTCCATGGGTACATCTAATGCCACTGGTGCTGGAAATTCATGAGAGAAACACACTGGGAATCACTGGGCTCTAAGAGATCAGGCTTTGGGAAGACCTTTAAGTGCCACAACAGCTCAGAATTCTGATTTTATGCCATGTTGCTATATTTACCCTGTCTGTGGGCATGGAAGAACTACGGAGGAGAGGAGAAGGGGTGATTCATTGTGAAGACAGGACATATAAATGTCCTTGCAAACACACACAGCCCCATTGCAAAGAGGTGCCCAGCAGATTCACAGAAAGGGACAGGTTAGGGTTTCTGTCTTCTGAGCTACTGCAGAACTGCTTGTGCCTGGGGAAAAAAAAAAGAAAAGAAAAAGAAGAAAAAGAAGATGATTTGGAATTAAGTAAGGGAGGTTTTAAAGTATCACTTTTGTATGACTATACCCTCTCCCAGCCCGGCACACACTGGAGGGTGACACTTCAGTTCCATCCTCTCCCCTGGGCCTGTCCCCTGGCTTGGAGCACACATGGCACAAGTGGGTGGCATTCAGTTTTCATTGCTCCTTTGTCCCAAAGCTGGAGGCATCTTTTTGTTTTAATGGCACATTGTGTTCCTTGACAAGACAGAGCTAATGCCCTGAGTGGGTTTTTATTCACACAGCGGCAGTGGATTAGAGATTTGATTTTCCTTTTTAACAAATCAGTATAGCAGATGGTATTGGGAAAAGAGAATACACACACTACAGGGATGTAGCCGAGCTTCCCAGATCCTTGCTGCACCGGGAACAGCACTAAAAGGCAGATCTGTGCAGGCCAAGAAATGATGAATACTGCCTCCAATATTTTATTTCCCCTCTCAGAGCAGAGACCCCTGTGTCCCCAGATGCCAGTGCTCTCCATAGGACCCTGAATAGTTCAATGGCATTCCAGTTTTAAGGTCTTGTGGATTCTTATTGCTCTTATTGCCTACTACATCCAAACAATGAAGCTGTCACATTGCAGGGGTGTAACAGCTGCATTTTTCTCTGCCCAGGGTTTTCTGACACAGCCAGGTTACAGTCACAACCTGCTCCTGGACCTGAGCTGTTGGTACAGCCGTGTGAACCAACGCTGTTCCTCCCTCTCTCGCTCACCTCACTCACCAAGAGCTACACAGCGAACCTGACCCCAGCCCCAGCTGGGCCTGCTTGCCCCAGGGCATGGGCCTGGCGCTGTGACAGCAAGCACGCCCTTCTGAGAGACCCAGGGGGACCAGAGATCTGAGACAGGCAGGATGGCCACTGCGCACTTCCGTGCGAGGAGGGTTTCAGAGAATCAGGGAATAGTTTGGGTTGGAAGGAACCTGTTAAAGGTCATCTGGTCCAATGGCCCTGCCACTGGCAGCGCACCTTCAGCTTGACCAGCATGCTCAGAGCCCTGTCCAACCTGACCTGGAATGTTTCCAGATATGGGGCATCCACCATCACTCTGAGCAACCCGTGCCAGTGTTTTACCACCATCACAGCAAAAATAGTTTTTATACCCATCTACATCAACCCTCCTTCAGTTTAAAGCTGTTCCCCTATGTCCTATCACTACATGTCCTTGTCAGAAGTTCCTCTCCAGCTCTCCTGTAGCTCCTTAAGGCACTGGGAGGCTGCTATAAGTTCTCCCGTGGATGCTTCTCTTCTTAGGTTTGGACACTTAGTGGAGGATATTTGGGATGCACTGTCAGCAGCCAATCAGAGCAGCAGTGAAATTGAATTAACCTAGGGAAGCTCTCCACGCCTCCAGTACACAGCATGACAAGACACAATATGCAGGAACAGATCTCCTTCCTTTTTCCATGAAGCCACAATTTTCTTCCCCACTCAGACAAAAAAACCCAAAAAAACAAAAACAAAACCAAAAAAAAAAAAAAACCCAAAACAAAACAAAACAAAAAAAAAACAAACAAACAAAAAAAAAAACCAAAAACAAAAAACCCCCAAAAACTTAGAAGAATCTGCCAACTGTTCCTGGGTAAAATAGCATAATATATCAACTATATTTTGACTTCTTGGCTTTTGACATCCTCTCATCATTATGGACTATTTAATAACTGAAGGGAAAAGGAGACGCTGCAATTTCCTCTACAACAGCTGCATGTTCTCTTTGTCCTGATCAGCCTTATGCTGGCTTCTCACAGCTAAGTAGCATCAGGAGGGCATTATCAGCAGCAGTCCCCTTATCAGACAAAGCCACAAACCCGCTCAGAAGTCACTGCATGGATTGTTTCTTTTCACCAAGCAAAATACATCTCACTGCGGTTCTTTTTCATTAAAGCATTTCGAAGTGTTTCTGTGCAGCATGCTTGACACCTAGTCGAGTGTCCTTTGCACCGATGGCTGCAGTAAGTCACTTCTTGGGAACAAAATTTGTCTCTTTCAGAGAAATAATTGGAAGAAGGAGATGGAGGGAGCCCTTAACACTGCGGATTCCCTTGAATTTTGTGCAACACGAGGGGGGATGTGACTCCGAGGTTTTGGACAGGGGGCAAGGTCCTCTTTTTCATTCATGGTAGTATCTAAGGGACAACACAGAGCTAAACTGTTCCTGTGAAATTCTGTAAAGTGCAATGAATGGGTCTGTTTTCCCCAGAAGAGTGAACGTGGAGTACTGCAGCAGCCCCGGATGGTGCTGCTCCCTCTGGCCTGGACCACCACGCGCTTCCCTCCAGCAAGAGCCGTGATATAACCGGGAATCAGCTCCAGCTCTCTCCCTGCTGCCAGCGAGCAGCTGCCAGCTTGTTCCTGCAGCTCTGCTCTGCTGCAGGAGTGGGTGTGTAGGTGGGGACTCTGCTCCTTCCCCACTCCACACCTTGCTCTCTCCTTGCATACCCAGCCTGCAGGCACAGGGACCAGCAGTGATGCAGGCAGTCGTCCTTCCCTGTGAGCAAGGGAAACAACGAATCCCACAATTAATCCAGCAAAGGCAGAGGGATCCTTTATGCTCCTATAATCAATTGCCAGACCAGTCAGGAGGCTGTTACACCCTGAGTTTTTGTACAGATGAAAGGAGAAAATTCATAGTGGCATTTAGAATCTTTGTCTCTCACTCCTGGCTCTCCCTTTTGCTATTCCTGTTCTGCTGGAGACAGAGTTTTGTTCCAGCCAAGTAACCTGTGGCAGTGGGCTCAGGCAAGGGGGCACCGGCTGGGATTGTGTAGCACAGACAATGAGAAAATTAGTGGAGGGAGACATGCAGAAAATTACAGCAACAAGGGAAAGAAACCTCCAGAAACACAATCTGAATATTTCAGCTCTGTTTCAATAGCTGTCTCAGAAGATTCTGTTAAAGCAAGATTTTCTGTGCTGCTACTTGCTACCTGAAAAATAAATAGGGAACAAGAAGAGGAAGCCGGGTGCTCAGACCGGTTTATCTGAATGAGGTGCTGATTTTTTAATGGATACAAAATTTCAGATTAACAAGGAGATAGATGCTTCTGACATGTTTGAGGAGTGGCTCCAGGGGCACACGGGTTTTCATCAGTTTGGATGCAGAGAGATTCATTTCACATGTGCCAAAAGGGGAAGAAATGAGAGGCCATTTCTGCATTTGCTTTCTCCGTGGCTCTCTTTGCTGTTGTCTGTAGTTTCTGAGTTGGACACAAAGTGCTTGTTCAAACCAGTATGACCTCTGTGATGGGTGGCCCTTTCCAGTTTTTTAACTCATTATATCCAAAGGTAATGCTGGAAGGAGTAACTACAACAGGTCTTAATGTAGCAGGCATTTAAGTATGTGTGTAAACATTTTGTAGATTTATGCCGAATTTTTGGGACTGTGTCTTTATGAAAAAGTATGGGATTCTTTGATATTTATCTCTTTTCTTTCACTATGTGCCTGCTTGCACTTCCTAAAACTTTTTACAGGGACAAAAATAAACCAGAGTATGGTCTCCTTAACTTCAAACTGGAAGAGATGAAGATTGTTGTGGGATCTTGTGACTAGAAATCTCAGACTGAGTTTCCCAAGCAGTTCTACTTCCCCTCCATTTCTGAGTATTAAAGGGAAAACTGAGAATTGCTTTCAGCTGGGGAAAATGCATGTACTGGTTGCACTGCAACATAAAATACAGACTTGCATGTCAATTTTTCTCCTGTCAGATGTGTTCTGGTGAGAAGCAGTGAAGTACACACCAGAGATGACAAGACTCTAACACTCCTTATTGTCCTGTTGCTGTAAATAGCTTCCAATTATTATTATCTCAGATATTCAGCCCAGCTCTCTAATGAAAAGATTTTGCTTTAGCAAATTCAGAGTGGCCCCAGAAGAGTGTTTATTATGAAAACCTTCAGGAGCAAAGAAAGGATTTGGCAAAGGACTTGGCTGGGTACGAACTGCTGTCTGTCTGCAGTCCCCGTGCCAGGGACTGTGACACACAGAGAACATCAGACCTACAGGTGCTCTTGATGCCTCCACTCCCCGAGCTCTGGGGTTGCTCATGCAGCTGCAGCTCTCGGTCCTTCTGCCCCGGGGAGCTGCAGCATCTTCCAGGAGATGAAGCCAGAGAATGGTGCTTTCCCACTGGAAGGGGAAAATGGGAGCAGGGCAGGCAGTTTGGAGGACGTGCTGATCACAGCCCATCACTAATGCAGATAACAACCTTTCTCAGCCATCTCCCTGACAGTGTATCTTTTTCTGCCTCATTGGAAGCCGGGGCAGAGGATCGGGATTGTTATTCACATACCCAACCTGGGTTCTTTTTTCAAACACGATGCCAGATGGCCAACAATTTTGATTCAGGTGAACAGCTCATTTAGCAGGATCGGACTGACAATTCAGTGATTTCAAGAGCAAACATCAACTCAGAAGCAAAAAAACCATAGGGGCCAAGCCATAAAATATTGAAATAGGGATGGGGATGTACCTGAGCCTTGCCTCAGAAAAAGGCTCATGAATTTTAAGAATCTTCAGACTAAGACCTACTTAGAGGAAACCTTTACTCACAATGCAACTGCATGTATATGTGAATTTAGAAAGAACTGAAACAGGCTTTCTAGAATATCTTAAGACAATGAAATGTTTTTTTCTTAGTACATCCATCATGCAAAATGTCAAAAACAGTTTGCAGAGAAAATCAAACAGAATTCAAAGAGGAAAGAAGGTCTGAAGGTGAAGTAGCAAGTACCACTGAGAAGTGACAGAATGTCAGAGAGCAAGGCTCCTTGTGCCCCTGGTTTATTTATTTTTATAGCTGGTAACTGTATATGGCTGCAAAGACTTATTTATATATATATTTTTTTTTTATTTTAAAGCCTAGATTTATAGAGAAATAAATGACCCTGAAGTTGTTTATTGGAAACGTCTCTCTTCCTCCAGTTGAATATTTCACTTATATTCACTGCTGAGTGCTTGGAGCAGAGAGAGGTGTGTGGGGAACACTTGAGTTCAGAGAACTGTCTTCTTTAGGAAGTTACTTCTCCTGCACAAAAATATTTTCAGATTCACGGTCTTCATTTGTTTCTTGGGGTTCAAGGCACAAATCTCACTTGGCTTTCTTATTCAGCAAGCAATTTAGGCACTGGAAGTGTCCAGGATCAAGGTAGGACAGGGCTTGAAGCAACCTGTTCTAGTGGAAGGAGCCCCTGCCCATGGCAGAGGGCTTGCAACCAGATGAGCTTTAAGATCCCTTCAAATCCAGCTCATTCTATGCTCTTCTTTGGCAGTGGGAGCAGGATTTGGTGAGGACTTCTCTCCAGGCACCTCTATCCCACCCCAGCAGGACTCACTGGGGAGGAAGAAGCACCCCAGTGCTGTACAGCTGCAAAGGCCTCTCCTGGTTTCCAGCACTGCATATTTTATCACTGAATAGCCCCACTGGCAGGCAGAATCTCTCCATACTATAGATATATATCAGTAAAAATGTAGATTTTTCCCTCTGATGTTGTTGCTCTTAATTAAAACCTATATGGGAGCAGACCGTACCCCAGTATGCTCATTTCCAGGAAGGGCAAATATTAGCTCAGCTCCTAAATCTTGGATGAACTCTTTCTTTTGCAGCATTGTGTTATGAACTGGGGTCTCTGAAAAAGTTTATTAGCCTAGATTTACACCCAGTTGATTTCCTGGTGAAGGGTCCCTCCTCACATCAGCTGCCTTCTCCGGGGGCAAAGGCAATTAGACAGCAGTGGAAAAGAAACACTACTGTTATTTACATTCTTAATAGCCTTGGCTCAATGCCCTGAACTTCCTATGAAATGTGCTGTGAGGATGGCTATAAAAAACATAAGAGTGACTGACAAAAGAACAGAGTCTCACTTTCAGGGTGCTGGGATTGTTGTGAGCAGAGCTCATCACCTGGCTGGCCCCATTAAAGGAAATTTCCCCCTGGGTCACCCTGTGAGACATCACTGGGTTGGTGTGAGAAAGCCTGAGCTGACCCAGGACACGAGCAGCAGCAAAATTGCACGAATCCCAGATTTACACCAGGAAATGGAGGAACTGTGAAGTCCTCCCCTGACCCAAAAGTTGATGTTTTTATGTACTGCAGGGCTGTCTGCTCACTGGCTGTGAAAAAAGGGAAAGAGAACCCCAGATCAGTGCATGCTCATGAATTAGTTTAAGATCCTGGGTTTATGTTCGCAAATAGTCAGGTACAATCCTGGGTTGAATGCGGCTTTTCAAAAATTTCCAACAATTATTTCCAGCACAAATAATGCCCATGGAGTGGGAGTAGCATTTATTTGGTACAGAGGGAATCAGTTCAATCAGTCATTTCCGTAGCACGAAGGTAGAACAGGTCTGAAAAGAAAAAAAAAGGATAACAATGTCACAATAAAGAATACTAATCCCATAATTAAATAGAACAAATTAATCTCTGGGACAAAGAAATATCAAAGGTCAATTTGTTGTTATTTGTGCCCAGGAAATTTCTTTTCTTATTCTGATAAAAAGAAAAAGACTGCAGTTTGCAAATGCTTTTCAGACAAAAAGAAGAAAATCTAGGATTTTTTTCTCTTTATGCCAATTCATTGTTATTTTGATTTTGACATAAGTAAAAACATAATGCATCAGAAATTACTACAAATGAAGGCAATCTGAAAAGATCAATAAACAGTTCAGTGGATTGGAGACAGAGCAGTCTTGCAACCTTCCAAAACAGCACCCTAATGTTCTGTTTTAATTAAATACAGATTTTCAAAAGACAGTTAACAGAGCAAGTACAACTGAGCAGGTTGGGAGTGTTGATTTCTTTTCCTTAATTGTATTGTGAAGCCATCTCCACAGATAATAGAATAACAAATTAGCATGGAGGACAAAAGAACACAGTAATGATACAAATGAATAAGGAAAAATGAGATGGAGAAGAAGGAAGTGATGGGGACTAAGCCATGCTGATTTCTCCTCTCCCTCATCCACTCTCACAGGCCTGGCCCAGAAGCCCCCAGTGGCACCCAGCAGCCCCTGGCCCTGTGTCACCTCCTTGTTCCTGAGCCCCTGGTGCCCACTGATTTTCTCCTTCAGTTGGTGTTTATTACAAAGCAAAACACTCCCTCCTTGTCCACCAACTTTTCTGTTTCCTCTCAGCTAGGACACAGAACACACGTTCCCAGAGTTCCTGGGCTTAAATTTAATTTTGGAGGCAATCAACTTCAGCAGAGTTGCTGATTGCAGCAGGACAGGGATTAGATCCTATGTGAATAAAATAACATTTCTCCACCTTTCCAGTGCCAGTCCACCCATGCTGCCCTCACTCTGGCCATTGCTAGGGGGAAAAGAACCACAATAAAATAGGCAAAAAAATACATTTTATGGAACATCTCAATGATCAGGCTTTTCTAAGGGTTTTTTCCCCACAGAAACTTTTAATTTTTTCTTAAAAGTTCCTGCAGAAATCAACATTCAAAACCTGCCACACAGCTTTGATGCTTTTTTTAATCATCAATCAAGCGGGAAGACAGCAACAGGATGCACTGTGTCATGTTTGTGTCATTGTAATGTGAGCCTTTGGGGATGTGCTAAAACCACATAAAAGTTTCCAGATTCAATTTGGATAAGCACTTCAAAATAATCTCACTGATTAGCCGAAGCCTTCTTAGTTGGACATACATCAGGCATAGCCCTTGCCACTGGATTTCCCTTTGAGCCTTGCTGAAAGCACCTTGAGGCATGAAAACTTTCTTCCTTGGGTCACTTGGAATGAGAAGTGCGTAAAAATGAAAACTGGTGGGAAAAGTGCCAAACTTTTTCAGCATTTATCACAGTTGATATAATTTTGAAGGCACAGTAGAATTGTTCAGAGATTTCTCATTTTATGGGAATGATTTTAACCCTCTCTGATACTGAGAATAGGCAGTGGCTGCATGGAGGTTTCCATAACTAAAGAGACAATATCCAAAGTTCTTCAAAAAGTCATATGTTGCGGTGGGGTCCCCGCAAGCTTCCCTGAAGGCAGCCTTGGCCCGTGGAAGAATCAAGGAGACGATATTTTCATGGATGTTCATCAATATTCTTTATTTTTCTCCCAGCCTCACAGCATGGGGGCCTGGACCAGACTGACTACCCCTGGGAAAAACCCCAGTATTCCCGGGGCAGGGGGACATGAAAAGGCCAATGGGGACAGGATTTGGGTGCATGTGACCAGAGAACAGGGAGTCTGGGAACCCTGTGTAACCATGCTTTCACTCCCAAGGCCCGTCCCCCCAGGGGAGGGGGCCCCGACAGTAATATTTTGATTAGACCTGAAAATTGAAGGCCTCTCATCGCTTGTAATGCTCTAGATTAATTCTGATGTAACACCAATTTTTCTCCAGGCTGTGGTGGAGAGCAAAACTGAGCTATTCTGCTTCTGTGATGTCCAAGTTACGTTTTAAAGGCAGAGACATGCAAAGAAAGGAAGCATAGAGGGAACAAGACTCTGCTGCTTTTCCTTTAGCAGAAGCGGGCTCGAGAAGCCTGGCCAGGGTGGGAGCTCCTTTGTTCTGTCCCCTGAGGTCCNGGTTCGTTTTTTTTGTTGGTTTTTTTGGGGGGGGGGGGTTTTGTTTGTTTGTTTTGGTTTTTTGTTTGTTTTTTTTATTGGCAGGAAACCCAAAACAGTGCTGTGCAAACCTGACTCTCCAGGGGCTGCCCAGCTGTGTGACAGGTCAGAGAGAGAGGAACAAACCCATCATGCTGGACAAGCAATTTCTGTGCAACTGGCAGAAATGAAGACTGACTCTCAGGCTGTGAAGACAGGGGACAGAGGGATCGGTAATTGCTGTTGGACAGGCAGAACACCCATTTCATTACTGTGCTGGCAGATCCCCCAAGGAAACACTGCACACAAGCCATCAATTCATATTTAAGCAGTGAATAATATCGACAAACATACAGAGGAAGGAATACATGCAAACAGTTCTTACTCCTACAGCAGAGTCCTGTTGCTCTGCAGTTTTATCAGGGACTGTTCTCTCTCCCTTGCCAGAAGCTTGTGTGAAATATGAAAGGAGAGACCTTTCTGAAAGGGTTTCTCAGGAATGCTGAGCATTTTGAAATCGTCTACTAATAATATATCAAGAATTTTGTTCTAATGATCCTAGATCAGCTACAAAGAGTAATGCTGAGTTATGCTGTGCAAGAGCTGATTGAGGAAATTGTAGTTCCTATTCCCCGGGCACTCTGAGCACCCTTCTTGAAAAACTACCATCTGTCAGTGCCTGATAAATCTTGGCCAGGGCACAGTGGAGTTTACCAGTGGGGAACCCAGTGAGAACTCTTTAAAGACTAAAAAAGTGCCAGTGAGGGGCAAACGTTCAGCGCTGAGGGTCTGGGAGCTCTTCATGTGCACGCCCATGTGCTCCTTACACTTTGAGGTTGTCGCCATCTCTGCATTCCTGTGGTAATGGGAATGTTCTCATGTACAGGACACAGCACTGCTGTGCAATTCTGAGTACAGCACAGCAAATACTCTGGAGGATTCAGACATGTCTTGCCAGCCACCTCTCTGACACTTCCATATTGATCACCAAGCAGCAATGAGAATTATGAATGCCCTTTTCTTTAATTCCCTCACAGTGGAAAAAAGGAATGCACAAATATAAAGTCGAAAAAAGGATTAATTTCACTGAGTCTGGCCAGATCTTGGATGCAAAGCCACCAGCCTCAGTTGATGGTTATGATTATAAAGTGCCAAGCCATGAACTGAAATAGTTCATTCAGGCTTGGAATCTCCTCCTAGCCTGAGACATGAGGAGTGAGTTTGTTTGCCTGATTATCGTCCACCACCTCATCCTGAGGAGCTGCTTGTTGAACGCTCCCCCCAGCACATGAGAAACAAAACGGGGCCCTGAGAGACCTTCTGTACAAAGCTCATGTGGGCAGAGCAGTTTGAAAATTAAACTTCCTCCAAGCAAAACCATCCATAATTTCCTCCCAAATGCCTCCTCCTGAGCCGAGGAATAAAAGTTGCAAAATCAACAGAGGCATCTATTTTCCCTGAGGCAAAGCACAGGAGCTGACCTAGCAAAAGCTTGTCTTTGTTTTGCTGCTACTGAATTTTCCTCTTGCTTTGGTCTTGTTTTGTTTCTAGTGGTACCAATCTAGCTGTCCAAACTGTCTCTGTTCCCATAGAATAATAATCAACTTTCTAGTTCAACAGCTTTATGTAATGAATAATAAAAAGAATATCTGAGTAACACAGCTCACCAACATTGTATCTTATCCATTCTTCCCTCATGAAGGAATTTAGAAAAGTTAAGACGTGATCTAAATATTTTTAAAAGGGAGGAATGATGCCAGAATTCGATGACACATATGCATATTAGCAGTGGGAATAAAAGTTAACAGATGTTAATGTTCTTCTCTGGGAGGTGGACTTCTTGCTTAACTTTTCTTGGAACAAACATAGTCTATGCAACAAGCAGAGCCAACACTCATCTCTCTTCTCTATTATCTTATAGCTGCTTTAGCATTAAACTTTTACCTTTTGCTACCGTACAATTTTAGTGAAAGTCTTCAATTAGCTTCTGTCTACTTGTCAGAAAGCTATTTATCCCCCTGTAGGTGTGATTTCTACATTTAGGATGGATTGTGTGCTCATCTTCGTGCAGAACCCTTCACAAGCTGGGGACCACGAAAGGAACATTCCTGGAAGGAGAAGCAGCTGTCGTGACGGGCAGTGGATCAGCCATACCCCCCCACGGAGAGGGGCCAGCACAGCACAGGGTGGCCTTGGCTGTGTCTGTGCGGGGCTGCAGGAAACTTGTGCTGCACATGGTCTTGAGAAGCCTTCTGATAAACATTTTTTGCAAATAAAAATGTTACTGCACCCTTTTCATGGGTAGGTTGTGCTGTGTCATGCCACCAGTTTAGCTGTCAGCTCCCGCAAGCCAGGGCTGGTATTTAGAGTATGACAAGAGAACAGCAGTGAGGGTAACAGGGTTTGATGTGAACTTCTGCAACACTTGGATTGAGGGGATGGTAAAATAAAAAATGGAATACTATTTCCCAAAGCTGTGAAGCAAGCTATATTTACTGTGCTTGTGCTGGTTCACCAAATCTGCTGGTGGTAAGGACAGAAAGTAGAGGGGAAGGGCAAATGGAGAGGGAGGCAGTGCCAGCAAGGTGGGAAGAAGGGATAAAAACCTCAGGAAAGAAGGAATATAGTGGGGTTCTTAGATAAAGCTTTAGGGATTTTTGGGGGGAGCTGTTCAAACATTTCCTTAATTGTGAACACATCAAAAATCTCAACCGGCCTTAAAAAGTAAAAGCCAGCATTTATGAGACTGCAACCTGGAACAGTGAACGTATGAAATAAAGGGGTTCAGTAACCCACGTCCCTCTCCCACTGTGCACCCACAGAGCAGGCCAGGTCTCTCAGCTGGCTCTCAGTCCAGCAACTCGGCCAATTTCTGGGTGCACATTTTCTGCTCTTTAGTTCTTTCTCAAGAAGCTGCCTCACCTTGCATGCTCTGTGCCTTCCAAGGGGCACAAACACCTCCCTAAGCTGGGTAATACCCTCTGGCCTGGGCCCCCTAAACCTGGAGGAGAGCAGACACAGTGGGGCTGTGAGGGTGGTACACTCAGACAATAAATACACCCAAAGATTTGCTTCCTGTGGGGTGTGAGGTGATAAGACAAAGAAGTTTAGCAGCAGTGAAGGCCAGTCTAATCAAGACTTAGACCCTTTTCCCCTAAATATTTTCCTGCTAATTAGACTCAGCAAATCCCCCCACCTTCCTCTGAACTCTTCTGCTCGCCTTTCTCTAAGTCCTTGGGCCATGTTTTTTGCTGCTGCCCACACGGACCCGTGACCCTGGACGTGGAGCTGCTGCTCTCCCCTCGCTGAAGTCAACGTGCGGGGCAGGCTACACACAGCAAAGCTGTCAGGCCTTCATTTAACGTGATGGAAAGCCTTGCCAAGGAGAAACACTGCCTTATTCATCACCCTGCTGCTGACACCCTGCACGGAGACCCAAAATGGCTGCTTGGCTACAGATAAGGTCTTGCTGGTGTTTAACCTCCCCTCCTGGGCTGCAGAGGGGGGAAGATGTGATTAACAGCCACCATCTTTCTGTGTTCTGGAGGCTGAGCTCTACCCTGGAAAGATGTCCATGGAGCTGAGACACCAGAAGTTATCATGGCTTTGGTGTCCTTTGTAGCTGTGTTGAAAAAAAAAAATGGGTGTTGTGTTTTCCAAGGGTTTTATATTTTCTGCCTGCACTATGGGCCTGCCCAGCCTGCTGGACCCAAGATTACTTTGCCCATTGGGTCACCAGAGAGATCTCTGGGGTGACAGGCAAGGGCAGCAAGATGAGAAGCTGGCACAGCCTGCGTGGCAGAGCAGGTTCCTTCTCCAGTGGGCAGGAAGCATCCACAGCGTGGGGTGGGTGTGAGCCCAGACCCGGGGGGGGTTGAGTGTAGTGCTTGTTACCCTTAAACCAACAGAGGTGAGGAAAGGAAGGGGGCTTTGGGGAGGGTTTATAAAGCTCCAGGACAGAAAAGAGTAGAGTTGTAGCTGCTCCAGCTCTGCTGTACCTCTCACCTCTGGGTTCTGACCCGCTGCTGATCCCCACTTTGGAAGAGACAAGGCCAATCATGCATAGAACTGCAGGGTAGGACACAAGGGGGTTTGTAACTGAGTGTGGCTGATGGTGTCAATTATCCAGAGGTGATACAAGTTAATTAAGCCCTCTACTCATCAGTTCTCTACAAATAAATATGTTGGAGTGGCTTTGAGGCCCCTCAGTGGGCTCTGTGGGGAAAGCTGGGCTGTGCCTGAGGAATGCTGAGGTGTGGAAGTAGGAACTTCGCTGCTTTGATGCTTGTTGGGTTAGCTTGAAGTTTAAAGGCTGCCTGAAGAGTTGGAGAGAATTTAAAGCCAGCTCTGAGCTGCTGTGTGGCTGCAGTGGTGCTGAGTTTGCAGCTGGGTTTGCAGTGACCCCCTGCTCTGGAGTTTCTCTTCCCTTTCTCTGCAAGAAATTATGTTGTCAGAGGTACTTAATCCTGGGGATGGGGTGGTTGTGTGGCAGAGAAGGTGGCTGGAGATGTTTTGAAGGAATGGTTTTAGCCCTTTAGCTGACTTTGATAAACCCAAAGGATCAGGTTGCCCCGGGGTGTCTCAGGCTGTTCTCTGATTTGTTTCTACTGCTTTGTTTCAGTCATCTGCACTGGTGGTTTTATTCCATATCACTTGAGCGCCAACAGCAGCACAGCATGAGCCATCTTAGTTTCTTTCCAGCACTACTGTAAAAAAGAAGACTTAATTTTATCTTGAACCAGCCTTGAATTCCCCTTGCCCAAAATCTCACCTGCAGCTCCCTTGTCAGCTGCCAGGAAAGCTGCAGGTGATTTGTTTTGAGGGGAGGGCTGGGGATGTGAACAAGCATTGGCAGGAGGACTGAGGGATATTTTTACATTAATATGGCTGCTTTGAATCCTTTAGTGTCAGCTCAGAGCCTTCAACCACACCCATTCAAGACCTCTGATTCATCCTCCTGCTGAATGAATGAAGTGACCTGGAGAGGCTGGTGCTGGAGAGTGGATACACATTTGGCTGTGCTGTTTCACAGACAGAGAAGTTACCGGTCATGCATTAGCCTGACACTGTCATGTCTTTGTCTCTTAGGTGCTGTTTGCATCTCCCGGGTTTAGAGAAGCTGGTAATTTAGGATGAGTTGGCAATAATTGTAGAGCACTGTAATGAGTCTCTATAACTACAGTGTAACTAGTCAGCTAATAGCCACAGCAACTCTTTTCTGAGGAATGCTGGAAATACCTTGGAGAGATGAAATAGATAGTCTTTGTTCTTTATTGAAGTTTTATGTTAAGAGCTTTACTCTTTGGCTCAAAGCCTGGTTTTTGTCATTCTGGGGAAAAATTTTCAAAACTGAAATGAAGTTTTTAAGGCAGTTGGTACATATTGAAAAGAACATTTTCATTTTAAATTGCATCATTGGAAGATAAACCCATTGTTCCCCTCTGCTGATCAGAGGAGAGTGGCTGAGGAGAGCACAGTTCCTCCAGGGACATCCTGAGGTAGTAGAGATTCCAGGCCTGCTATAATCTTCCTGTGTCATGTGGATGCAATTTAGGAGACTCACTACTCTTTATTGCAGTTTATTAAAATAAGAAATCACATCAGAAATGTGCACTTCTGCCACAAAAACTGACAACACCGTTATGGCTCTACTTGATACAAAACTCTCCTCCATGTAACTCTTCAAGCTGGCACAAATCAGACCCAGCTGAAAAGCTATTTCATTAGTGGAGTCAAGCTCAGAAATGAGAGCTGGAGAAGATCATCCAGCTTTGAACAGCTCTTGCTTCCCAGAGCTCTGGCTGGGATCTTTCCCCTGAGGTTTCTGTGATGCTGAGTTGTTTCTCCAGGTGATGCCACAGAGTGGAATTCTTGATGGATGGCAGTGAATCGACAGCTTAAAAGGGCTCTTTCCTACGTGTCACTTTTTTCTTCAGTGCTTTCTGACTAACAGAGGTGGAATCGGTGTTACTGATGTAGGCAGTGGATTCTCCAGGCGAATTTGTTACTCTGAGTTTGTGCAGAGGAACTGCCTGAGGACTGTTCTGGGCTTACCGACTGTGCCTGAGCTGTGGAGGTTCAGTCGGTGACTCTGGAGGGAGTGATGTGCTTAACCTGGGAAATGGAAAGTCAGAGTGGCTGCTGGGGAGTTGGGACATGCAAATATGACAAATATCTGGTCTCAAGTTGATTCTCTATTGACTCTTTCCCTGAGCTTTGCTCATTTTGGACCTTGATTCCCTGCTTTGAAAGATGGGGTGTATCTCCTCATGCAGGGTACTTGGAAAATAATCCAACATTCTCTGGAATCCTCCCCAGGTTCAGCTTAATGGCGCTGTTCATTTTGAGAGTCCCTCTGGCTATTTGAACTCGGCCCTGACTGCTGTCACCAGCAGTCGGGAGAGGATTTAAGTACAGCTATAATCTGTAATTCCTTGTCACTAGAGCATTAGCAGACACAGTTTCTCGGTTCCTGCTTTGACTAAATGCTTTCTCAGAACTCCTGGAAGCATTTTTCCCACTTCTCAGTGTTACTTAGGCGAAGTGTTTTTGCATGCCCTTCTGTGGAGGTTGGAGACTGATCTCTGCCAGGTTTCATGTGGGCTGTGGGGGTAGGGAGGTGAAATAAAAGCCCTAGAGCTTCCCAAAGGAAACTTGTGCTGCAGGGTAGATAGTAAATAAAAGGAAATATGTTCAAAAATCTTTTCAGTTGAGAACTGTTTACAACAACTTTGCAATTTTGGCCTCTAACAAGATTTCTCTTGTTTTTCCTACTTCTTCCCTCTTGCTGTGAAGTCCTGCCCCAGCAAATAGAGGGTTTCCCAGCCCCTTAGTGACTGTAAAGAACCTCAGCTCACCAGTGCCATGTCTTAAGTTGCCGTAGTTTATACTCTGACACTACATGGGATATTTTTCTTGGGCACCTTATTGTGAAATATTTCTGAAACTGCATCAAGACTTCTGTGCTACACTTAAGAGTGTTTCTATTTGTGTGCAGTGTTGAACAGCAACAACAAAATAAGAATCTAAGCAGATGGCAGCTCAGAGATATCCTCGGTTTATTCAGATGAGCCCAGGAAAATGAATATCCTGATGATTGGATGATATGTGTCATTAAGCATATAGGTTAGTCACCACTCAGTATTTTGTCTGCTCAACAGAGTATGTAAACCTTTAAACATAGACCACTATTTTGCAGTTATTTGTGTGGAATGTATCCTGTTATAAATATTTTAATAGCCTCCATTAATAGGACTGAAATTGATGGGAGATTCTATAGATGACTAGGACGTAAAAGAAGATATTCTTAATAAAGTAGCCTCAAAGCAATCCCTGATTCATTTTTAGGCCTTTTTCCTCCTTCAGAAAAATCTTTAGTTGTATATCATGTATTATGCCCAAACTATCATGAGGTAGAGCAATCACCTTTCATAGCTTCAAAATAGATGTCTAAGCTGGTTTCTCTGCCACCTGTACATTTTTGAGTGGGGAGACTTTGAAATGTGAGCTTTCTATCTAAAAAAAAAGGAATAAAAAGAAAATTCTGCAGCTAGTGATGAGAAAAAATAGTGTGCTAAGGTCAAAGATTTCTAGTCAAAATGGGATGTGAATGAGTATAATTGGGTACACATGGTGGTTGCAAGCCTGAGTAGGTGACTTACTCCAAGTAATTCCAGAGTTCTTGGACGTGATCTTGCATCAGAAATATGAATGAACGTCCTCTGATAAGAATAGATTTTTCAGATAAAACATCCAAAGTGTTATCCCTTTCATGGCTTTCTTGTGCCACATCAGTGTTTAGCTGGGAATCCATTCTGGGAGCTCAGGTGTGACAAATGCTTGTGCAGCACCCTGGGAACCAGGAAAAGGAATCTGACTCCTAAGGGGAAAAGAATCACAGAATATCCTGAGTTGGAAGGGACCCACAAGGATCATTCAAAACCAATTCCTATCCCTGCACAGGACAACCCCAAGAATCCCACATGCCTGAGAGTGTTGCCCAAATGTTTCTTTAACTCTGGCAGCCATGGGACCATGGAGTTGGTGTTATATTTTCTATTCATTCCTTATCTGTGGAATTCCTTCAGCTACACTGGCACAGCTGGGAGGTTGACATGCTGGAAATGCATCGTATGAAATGAGCAGTGGATAGAAAGGAAGCAAGACTGAGTTAAATAAGTGTAACAGTCTGAAGTTTAAATTTTTAATAGTGTAACATACAAATTCAGCCGTCTAAAAAAATCAGCAGTTGCCTGTGAATTCTTACTACATAACAGACCAAATTTGCTCTGCTACAGGTGACCACAATGCAACAAAAGTTGCATGGGTGTAACTGGGGAAGAGACAGACTTCCTCCTTGCCTCTGTGCAAATTGTAAAATCCACATTTAGAACAACTTTGAGTCTGTTTCAGTGTGGTTCTTTCCCTCATCTGGATATCAAAGTGCCTTGCTCATTTTTTGTGTTAAAGTTCCTACAACTCTGCCAAGCTTTACATTATTAAAAGAGGAAGAAACAAAAAGGAATTATTTCTCATTCAGTGGGACTAATAACTGAAGAATAAAACACTGAGCAATTTCATCAGCTAATTCCTAGGGGAAATACAAAGCTGAAAACTTGAGCTTTTTGGAAGTGGGTTTTTAAACGCAGTTTCTCTACTGAGCAGTAGCGCTCTAAAGCACAGACCACTTTCCCTGATGATTTCAGCTCAGAATCTCTCCGTTTGCTACAATGCAAACATTGTAATGGTACTATGGGCTGTACAGATCAAGTCAGACCTC
This sequence comes from Mystacornis crossleyi, assembly GCA_013400655.1. Taxonomy (NCBI): domain Eukaryota; kingdom Metazoa; phylum Chordata; class Aves; order Passeriformes; family Timaliidae; genus Mystacornis; species Mystacornis crossleyi. The sequence goes on from VYZQ01059491.1 coordinate 88,473, forward strand.
AGTTACATTTATGTGATTCTTGTTTCCAGATAATGCTGTTGAACCCATAGGTGTCACAGGGTTTAGTCAAGAGTAATGAGTCAAGTAATTATAAATATATGATGCTATATAGCAATTAGAAACATTTTAATTTCTACTATATCCCAACTCCCTGTTCCAGAGTGTTGCTTTGCTGCAGAGGTTGGTTTGAGTTATTGTTCCATCAGAGAGAAAACCTCCTTGGGCACTGGTGGATTGTTCTGGTTTGGTCCTCTCCTAAATGACAAGTGATGCTTATTCCTCTCTGAATGCCTGAGAAACCTGAAAAATAAAATGCTTTAGAGCTGGTTAGATTAAAAGCACCACTTGTGTAAGGGTCTTTTAGGGTTTACAGTAAAAATCCTGAGTTTGATTTGAGTAAGAGCTTTTAATTTTGTACTGAATTGTTAATTTGTCTTTCATGCTGGGATTAAAACCCAAGCTTACCTATACCAATATTTTCAATAAAAATACTTAGAGTAGGGGGGATGGATCTGCTTAAAATATTTTTATAGTGGATCCATACTTTGGTTTGTTTGTTTGTGAAATAACGATTGGACTTCCCTGGGTCTAAGGCAGTCTCATAGTAGGAGGGTCCCAAATATATTTCCACTGGGGAAATGGGGTAACCTCCTCTCTGAGAAGTGGGGAGTATCTCAGGGTGCCAGTGAGATGAAGGGGGCAGTAGCTTTGTGGCAGCCTTTAGCTCTCCTTTGCCCCTCATGCAAAAGTCCAGAAACTAATTACCACGGCAGTTTAATTGAAGGAATTGGATGCCTCTAGATGTGTATCTTCAGGAGGTGTAAGCTATCACTGCTGACTTTAAGATTAAATCTTGCACTGACATTTAAAGTTGAAACCAGCATTGAAGCTCCCAGTGAATTCATGGGTGCAGGTTTATATTTAGATTGCACTTGCAGAGGAGCCCTAAGGCTGCCCTCAATTCCAAACTCGAATTCTCCACAGCCAAAAAAACTGCAGGCTTCTCCCTTGGCATAGCTGGAGGCCTCTTCTCAAAGCTGCAGGACTCCAAGGACACAAAACATTCAGTGCCTTTTCATCCTGCTGATTTGTCCCCCTTCTGGATGCTCCAGCCTCAGTATAAACAGATGAGCTAATCCGGGAGTATCGGGCTCTTTCGGAGCAGTCCTGCCATCCCTTAAGCACGGTGTGTTTTGTTTGCCTTAACCTCAGGCTCTGTCCGTACCAGCGATATTGCCATCGTGTTTCTGTCTCCTCCTGCCAGGGAGTGCTGCTCGAACGAGAAGAGCTCGCAGGGCAGCCGTCCGGCCGGGGAGGCCTTGTTTAATGGGAGCCTCCGGGGAGTGTGAGCACACGAGGACCGTGTCCAGACGCGGCCGCGGAGCTGGCTGGGCGGCGGCTCGGGAGGTGAACGGAGCTGGCTGTGCCGGGGGGATGTGCCACCAAGCGCTGCCAAGTCCCTGTGCCGTGAGCAGCCACCGGAGGACATCGTTCTGCTGCCATCCAGTTCAGCAGCTTGCAGTAGCTCTCCCGTGTTTATTTATGCGGGCTAAACGTGCGAAAACACGACGGTATGTCAAAGTCAAATTACTTAGTGCGATCTCCTCCTTCAGCAGGAAAAGATTGCGCTACTGTACTCATTCATCTCCCTCTCGTTCTCGTTGTGAAGTAACACAATTAGCAGTGAGAAAAGGCTGCCAATCCAGTGAGTAATCCTGGAGATCTCTGAGCAGTTAAGCGTGTTAATTAAATTGGCATTGCAGCAGGAGTTTGAGTTAGCAGACTACCAGCAGTCTTTCAGAGGAATGTTCCCTTCCCTTCACAGTGCTCAGACTTCCCGAGTCTAGACTGATTTGGCCAGATTCTTTGCTGCCGTTCAATGACTTTTCATTTCAGGGGAGCTGTTCCTGATCTACATAACCCTCTAATCAGAAAAAGATACGCATTAATTCAGTGTTTTATTCATGTTTATAGGCATTTCTGATATTTACTCTAGAGTCTCCCACTTTTGCAATCTGTTCTTTCTAATGTATTTCCTCGTGCTTAGGTACTGTGGGGCTCAGCAGGCACAACTCAAATTTGACAGACCTTTTGACTCTGATCTTATGGGACCCACCATCTAGATTTCTTATCTCTACATTAATAACCACAGAGATGGGGCCACACGATGCTGAAAAGTCTGTGCTGCCATCACAACAACTCTGCTGTTTACCTCCAGCTGAATAAAGATAGATATCTTTTGGGATCTTGCTTCAGAAATATTGGTACTTGTTTTGTGTCTGCAAGAACTTACATCACTTACCTCTTGCTTTGTACAAGCCAGAACATTTCTTCTTGATGTAAAGCCGTGTCCTGACTTACAGATGATAAATGTGTGTAACCAGGCTTTGGCAGTCTGAACCAGACACAGCTCTGTGGACATCAAAAGTGCAGTGCAATAATAAATTCCAGTGCAAGAGGAGTGGGAGGAAAACCATGAACTATAAAACTGTTCTCTTTCTTGGGCTTTAGAGTATAAAATTTTCTAAGAATGTTGATTCCAGTGGGTATTTGTGTCAGTAATTAACTGGTAGTCCCTTGTGTGGCTGTTCACAAGAGGTCAGCAGTAAAGTGTGACTGATTCCATGACTTCTCTTGAGAAGTTCAGTCCTTGGGTTTGCTCCCTTCTCTACCTGGGGGTTGCCGCTTTTGGAAGCAGATTGGGCATGCCTGCACTTCATTACCGTGAGTGAGCATCTGGTAACTGGGAGTGGAAAAGAGGAGGCAGGGCCAATCAGTGCATGCCAGGACATTATGCCAATATCCTTCGGAGGGAGATATAACCTCTTCAGGTGCAATTAAGACAATACCTGGTCTACAGATGTCTTGTCTGAGATGTCAGTTGAATGCTCAGTATTAAACAGGGGAATGAAAATGGGCACAGAGTGCCTGCAGCTCCCATGTGAGGGTCTGTCCCATCCCTTCAGCACCTGAGGGCCCCACTTCCCCTATCTCATTTTGACTGCTTTGCTTTAAAGGCTGCTGGAACTAGTTCATGGGGGGGAAATCATTGTGCCTCTTCCTCTAAAATGGATCTGTAGGAGGCTGGATGTGCTGAACTAGTACATTTCTAAGGACAAAAACTCCTAATGTTTTTGAAGATTTTTTTCTTTTCCCCCTGTTACCATGTTGCCAAGCAACATTTTTACAGTATCAGCAGCTGGGGAAACCGAATGTCTGAAAATGGATTAAAGGAGAAGAAAGAAGGCACCTGTGTTGTCTTTTGGCTATACCCTTTCACTGCTGAGAAGGTGTACCCCTCACCCCACCAGTAGACTCCCAAATTATTAAACTGGAGCTTGGATTTATTCATCTTCATCTGTCTTTGAATGTATTAGCACTTGAAAGAGATGCTAGATGGAGATGAAAGTCTTGAGTTAATAGATTCTTAAATAATAGGGCTGGGACAGATCTGAGAGGTCCTCCAGTCATTTTTGCCACGGGAGGTCAGCTGCTGTTATCCCATCACTTCCAGTGGGATGAAGGGATGACACCAGAGTCAAAGCTTCTATTTGTAAATGTAGAATGTGTTTCAGCCTCTACTCAAAAACCCCTTTTAGACCCGCAGCAGGTTACAACTGTTTTCTCCTGTGATGGAACTCAAGGAGGCTAAAAATGATGCAACACCTGACTCCTTCCCATCCCAGTGGCAGCAGAACCTGCTCTGACTTAATTGTGACAGCCTGAGGCATGTGGCAGAGTCCCAGTGCTGCTTTGGCATTTCTAGGGAAGCCTTTGTCTTGTATCATTTGTGTGGATGGGACACTGGGGACCCCACTGTGCTGATTGCTGTTCAAACATACAGCAGTAGGGACTTCTTGCTCTGCACTGTTGAGTCAAACTTACTCCCAGACTTTTTTAAAAGTGCATATATTACCATAATTCTGAGCTCGACAAAGTTCAGTCCCACTGGGGTATCAGTCTGCCATTACAGAAAAAGATGGTTTCTTCTCCAAGGAATATGTGCTCAAAGGTGTTTTGCAGTCACTTCTCTGACTCTTCTTAGCGTCTTAACTTTAACACTAAAATATTTTCTAATCAAGGTCTAAAATCACATTGAGACTCAATCTCATGTGACCTTCTAACCGCTCAAAAATTAATGAGCATTGAAGAAAAGCTGAGCTTTGGATCTTCATATTTTGTTTTACAGTCTGAGTGATCTATGTTTGCTCTGTGCTGGGCAAAGGGAATTCTCTCCCTCCTTTAGCAGACAAATTGAAAGCAATAAACTTTGAGAAGACACTTGGATCACCGTAAATGTTGAGTCTTTTTAGACTTCTGATTAATAGGATGAGCAAATAACCTTTAACAGATAGAAAGCAAGAAGAAAACCCTCAAAGAAACTTCTTTAAGGGTAGAAAAACCTGTTTTTAAAAGTCATTACTGTAAAGACGTTTGTGTTATAGCTGAAGGTGTTGAAATCCCAGAGCCATAGAAAGAATTCACTTAAGGTACTGCACTGGGTGTCTGGTGAAATTTAGTTGAATAGTATTTTAGAACCATTAAATATTTCCAGGACCTAGTCACTTCCCACTCACTAAAACACAGGTAACTTTTCAGCTGGTGATAAAATAAATAATGCTGCTCCTAGAGATAATAGCTACTATGTACAATAAAGAGTAGATACAACTACTTTTTAGAAGAGTTTCTTGAAGATATTTCAAAAATGCAGAAAATATTTCTTTTTAGATCTCTTATGTCAGAAGTTGAGGCTGCTGCAGATGCAGCTGATTGAGTCCATTGCTGTTTGACTAGATAGGAATGTTAAGTTTTTGTAAAGCACTGAACTGTTTGTATTAGCAAGTGGTGTTAGATCCGTGCAACCAAGCTCTGGAATAGATTTTTCTTTTGGTTAACTTCTGGCAGGCTTGCAAGGAGAGCCTATTTCCCTTCTGAGCTATTACTTTCTCCTCTGGCAATGTTGCCTCTTCCAGCTCCATATTTCTTCCACTCTTTCTTTAAGTTTCAACTACATCAGAAAATGAAAAAGTTCATCACAATGGCTAAGGATAGTCTAACAGAGCACTTGGCTCCTTCGGGAAGGAGAAAAGAGAGAAACAATTTGTTTCCCATTTTGCTTTTGCAAGGATTTAGAACCAGAAGTCTGACCTTCCCCACAACACTGAAGACAGCCTTTGTTCCTTTCTTCTAATCTTTCTTTGAACTGTTAAAGTATCCCTATTGCTGTGTTTAAAAAGGTCCGGGGAGTGTGGGGGTGGGGAGGCAATACCCTCCACAGAGCTGATTCTGTCCCCTTTTAACTGCAAAACACTCCCTGATGAGTTGCCAGTGACAGTTGCTAGAACAGCCTGAACCTTTGCATTATGGATGTTAGAGCCCCTCAGTTTGTGTGACCATAATTTGGGGAGAAGTTCATGGAACTCTGGTAACAGTGTGGGATCATGAGAGGAGTGATAACCTCCTGTTTCAGAAGACTGCATGCACTGGTGACTCCTTTCTCCACGGAGAGGGGAGAAATTTTCTCTATTCACCCACAAGGTCTGCATCTCTCAAATGCTCTTTCTCTGTTTCTCATCTGGGTCGCTGCTGGTTGCCTTGGGAGCCTGTGACAGCTGAGCAGGGAAGGAGGAGCAGGTGTCCCACCAAACAATACCCAGAGTTTGTGTCTAATATCATAAGACTTGAACCCAGCCCTGGACAGTTTTGTATGAGAGCCTGTTGTATACTCGTGTGCTGCAGAGCTGTAAAGCTGGCATTGCTGTTTCAGAGTGCAGCTGTGTGCCTGTTATTAATCATGAATATAATATACTCACACCTTGATACTTTCTATAGGGGGAGCATTGCCATTTGCTTCTTATTACAAATTGTTATTATCAATTAAATATTTGCTGAATTTTTCAAATTAATCTTCAGCAAATATATCCAGTATATAACTGAGGACTTTTTCCAAAGCCCATTACCATCAGTGGAAGGATTCCTGCTGGATTTGGCAGGTTCTGAATAATACTGTGAAAAAGAATTAATGAAAAAGGTTTCCCTCTCAGAGACCTGACCTTCTGCAATAATTACTTCATGAAATAGAATTCAGTATAGGGTATAAGTTTTTGTTAGACCTGCACTAAAAACTTCACTCATTACCCGCTGTATTTGCACAGTGTGATGCAGAGTGACTACATCTCTAAACTTGGAAAGCAAAAAAAATAGTCTGAAATATGGCTGTAGGCACTGCAGAAACAGCTTCAAAATATCTCCTGACATAACAGTGATGTTACATCTTTTGGGCCCATGCAGCCTGGTGAAAACTGGGCCAAGGTCTCTTGCATTCCTTGGTGGATCACCAGCTTTAGGATGTGACGTTTCCAATCTACATTTGACCTAGACTAGAGCGAGGAAAACACTTTCCACTTATCCAGCTGGGCTGAGGTTGGAAGTCACAATGTCAGTGCGAGAACATGGTAAACATGAATAATGCATGAGTGCAAGGCAGACACCAGCGTGAGGCCATGGCTGTGAGAACAGAACTCAGCAAGAAGGGTGGTTTCCCCAGCTTTTGGCTAAGCTTCATGTAGAAGGCTTTTTGTTTGTTTGTTTTTTGTATAGCAATATCTAGTTTAGTACGCTGACTGAGGAAAATCATCCCAAGAGCTCTTAGGGTGAGGGCTCATTTTGTGCCAAACTGTTCCTGCTTGGAGCTCCTTCCTGTTCTGTGGATGCTGGTGTCACACCACATCAATAAGCACTTCTGGCACTTCTGTGGCTGCTCAGGAAACAAGCATGGGGTGAGAGGCAAAGTTATGCTGTGGATTAGAAACTGGCATCAATACTAAGGTCAGTGGGGGATTTTAGTGGTGAGATTTTTAAACTATTTAGCAACAGTCTGGAAAGGGACCAAGGGATGAAGTGACAACATCTGCAGAGTGTATAAAGAAACACTGCAAACTAAATCAGCTCTCCATCAGGGCAGCCAGAGCTACCCCAGACTAGCTGAGCTACACCAACCAGCCAGCTCCAGGCTGGAAAGTGTTCATATCTGCCTTGGTGCTGAGATGCTGCAGGACCAGGCAGCAGTTAGCAATAATTGAAATGGAATCAGGACTTTGTAAGAGGAAAAAAAGGGTGAGGAGGCAGGAGGGAGACAGAGAGAGGGAAGAGTTTGAAGGAAGCTGTCCTGGCTTAAGCCAAATCCATTTAGGGTTTTGTTTTGTTTGTCATAACATCATGAAATACATCTTGGGATCTCTATGTAAGAAAACAATTTACTGCAAATCCACTTGCAGGTCACTGTGGCTTTTTTTTCCCCCTCTATCCGCTGTTCCATATGGCTGTGATTAATAATGGTCACAAATTATCATACTGATTATCACAGGAATGGAGTAAGGACCCTTAATGAAAGTGAGTCAGCTTTTAATTGAGACTCGTTAAGATGGGGAAATACAGTTTATGCAGATATGATCTGTAGCAAATGATTCCACAGACATTTGCTGAGAATTAATTCTGTAACAGATGTAAAGGCCAAAACTGTGGATGTAAACTGGAGACAAGTTGGCTCCGAGCATCTGGTACAGTTTTGCTTCCTGCTCTAGGCTGAATCTCACCTTTGCCTAGCCTGCTCCTGTCTCCCCACCAGCAGCTGTCCACAGGCACATTTGCACAAGTGCAGCCTCTTGCCAGTGCATGTCATGGAGTTTTGACATCTGCCTGAAATCCTGGAGCTGGCTGCTTGGGGTGTTAGGATCTGAGTTAATTTCATGCTTGTGCTCAAGGATGAAATAACCAAATTTCTGCTAAAGCTTTAAAAGCAGGGTGTGACAGAGCAGTCTCCTGCAGATCCCGCTTTCCCCCTGTGCCTATATCTGGAATGTGGTCAATATGTTGTGGTGTCCTGTGCCTCATTCAGATGGTTGGTTTTGCTTGCTGCTGGGAGCAGCACAGATGGGTGCAGAGCCCCTGGGGAGCTCCCTGCTCTCCCAGTCCCACTCGTGCCTGCTGCTGAAGCATCCTCAGCTCCTACCAGCTCAGCAAGCAGGACTCTAATGAATTTCAGAAGTGGAAAACATATTTAACACAGGCTCATTCCCACTCCCTTGCTTGCAGTGGAATGCGGTCTGTGTACTGTCAAAAACAAAAACTGCCAAAGACTTAAAGTTCGCATAAATAGTGAAAACCTTCTTCGCTACCTGATCAACTTGCGGAAAGTCTGACTCTTCTAGATGAGGCTTTCATTTTGCAAGCAATAATATAGTGAGATTTGTACTATTTTTCAGGCACATTAGGAAGACCCTTGCAGATCAGAGCTATCAGATTTCCACAGTATCTTTAATGTCATTTTCACAATGCTTCTTGGAAGTATGTTGCTATTAGCTTCTTTTCACACATGAACTGAGGCAAATGGAGTGAAGACTAGAGAACTCTTCCTGTCCAGAGGTTTAACATCCCTTTCCCTTATCCCTGAAGAGCTGTTCCAGTATGAAATTAGTCCTCTATGTAGGAGTTATATTGAGTTGCAAGTATCCTCATATAAAGCATTGCCTTTTTTATTGGAGTGAAAGGGAACAGATCATTTTACACCTAGAATGATTTCCATTTGGGATTGAGTTTTGGTTAAATTTGGATTTGACAGTGCGGGGAATAAGCACCTTATCCAGTACTAATTTTTAGCAGTACTCTTGTGCCCTTACTCCATCCCTTGAGATCCTGAACACACCTGAGTCCTTGTGCACAGCTGAATGTGGAGAGCCCCAACCTGTCCGTGTTGCTTACAATGTTGAGTAGTCTTTGTGATCCAGTTTTGGTTTCTTAAACTTGGTGTTAAGTCCAGCAGGACATCTCAAGAGGAGTTGGATTTATGGGTTGTTGTCAAGGAGATCCAGGCCATGCAACAAGGCTGAGGTTTTGTTACAGTCACAGTATCAGACAAGAATTCATGTGCTGCAGAATTGTTTCTGAATTCCAGGTTTCCTTTAAGGAAAAGCAGCAACACATTTCCTTGACTGTGAATGTAAAAGGGCTGTTAGAGTAAATATGAAAATGTGAATAGAGTGCAGAGATTAATGCAGCATCATTTATTTATGTCAGAGTAAATAGCACCAAGAGATAAGACCTTTTATTTAATACAAAACAATGTTGGTAAGTGCATCTAAACATTAAATCTGTTGCTTGATTGACAACAAATGTGCTGTTCACTGCACATCTTGCAGACTTGCTGCTGTGGGTATCAGGAGTTTTATCCTTCTCTTCTACTGACAAAATAGAACTTCCCCCAAACAACTGAGAATAAATGTGGACTATTGAGGTGCTTTGTTCTTGCAGAGAGTCGTTGCCTAAGAAAAGAATTTATCTTTAGACCAGTGATTATAGCCCTATAAGATGTACAAGGTTTTGGCTCAACAAGCACTTCATTTGTTCTGGTGCAGATAAAAATAAATTGAGTTGAGAAAAATGGTTGTAGGTATGACCCAATTATACTAATCAATTAGAAACATGGAGTGGGAAGGGCAGTCAGTGCTTCTGGAGCATCATGGATACAGGTCTCGTATGTCTGAAAGCCAGTCTATTTTTTCCACCATATCACTTGGTTTATTAAAAGGTGTCACTGCACCCCAGCAGTTTTACCTCCCTCATCCTTAGGCTGTAATAACAGCATACTTTCAACATTTATATTACTAAAGAGGATTCAGCATGCAGAGAGCAGAAAATAAGATATCTCTGAATAAATTGAATCAACTATCAGAAATAAGGCTGGGCTATTGATGGATTTTTAAGTATGTTCCACTTATTAAATATTCCTTTTTTTTAAATTTATGTGAGAGACTACTACAGATTTTCCCATCTGCTGTAACTGTCACAGAACACAGAGCTGGGAGCAGTTCAGTGAATTTTGGTGTTTTGTTTCTTGTAATGGCATCTACCTGACAGACTTGCTCTCAGCCCATTTCTGTTTAGGGGAGTTTATTGCCATCAACTGTTTCAAATGCAGGATGAAATGGAATCTGTCTCTATGAATAAAAGAATTTTCTGCTCCACACTGCAGAAGTGACACTTATATTAGCTGCATTTAATATATGTTGATGGGATTAAAATGTGTCTTTATTCATAAAGTTTTCTGCTTAGGCAGTGAAATGCTCTCTGTGTAGGTGACAATATCACTAAGTGCAGAAGGCAAGGGATTGGGTTTGCTTGGTATGCATTTGGTTTAGCAGGAAAACGCACTTATTTAAGCTCTTTTCATAAAGAAGAAGATGCATTGTTTTAGTTTAGGTATTCCAGATGTAGTGGCAATTTCTACAGCAGCACATGTGTCTGTGCAAGCGCATAAACTGGCTTTATTATTTGGATATCTAACAATATTTTCTGTATGTAATGGCAGAAAAGAGTGCCTTCCTTCATACTCAAAGATCTTTTCCATATTCCTGAATTCATATTAAATAAAGCAATTTCCTGGCATGTAGTAAGTCATGGGGCTTACTATGTCAAGGTGCAGATTTTTTTTGAGCAAATCTGCTGGGGAGAGTATTTTGATGTCAAATGCAATGACAAGTTATTATAATCAAGGCTGTCTGGGACCTCAGTGCTGAGGTCTGAGTTATGCATAAGTCAGAGGAGGAGCAAAGTTGTATAATTTTGTTCTTTGTGATATTTCCCACATCTTGTAAGTAATATGATACAAAAGGGAGGTCATGCTGCCTGACTGGCTGGTGATTTATGCAAGGAGATTAAACATGGTGATCGTGTCGGGGTGCAATGCCATCACAACAATGACTTTTGCAATATGCTCTAATTTCCTACCCATTATTACTTCTCTACACCTGCAGCACGCAGTGCACCTGTAAATGTATCTGTTGTACCTGTACTGCAGAACTGTGAAAACAGGCTTTGCATTGAGGTTTCACACTTCTGTTTTGACCACTGTAAGTATATTCAAACAAGCTTACCTTTTAAAACAAACAAACGAAAAACAAACCCAGAAGGTTTTGAATAAGAGTTGAAAAAAATAAATCACCAAAGTCACAGGCATTATTTGGATCAGCTTGGATAAGAATATCAATAGGAGCTAAGTGCTTATGGTGCTTTTCAAATGTGTAAAGGCTTAGTCAGCAACACGGTAAAAGGTAAGCTCTGTGATTTTTTCTTTTTCCACTCCATCTGAAAAATACCTTTATTAAACGGGATGGAAAAGAATTTTTTTGCAAACATAAGTGACTCTGTTTTGATTTTTAAAGTATTTTTCAATAGTAAAGCTGTGCCAGGTGAGCTTGGATCTGCTGCTTTAGCACCTTTCCTTGAGTAATTTATCGCCCCTGTCCCCATCCAGATTATGACAGTCCAGACTCAGTTTGTCACTATTTCTTTCACACAAAGCAAGTTGGCCCCCTCTGCCTGTCTCAGCCTGGTTAGACAGGGCACAAGTCATTTAAGGCCTCTGCAGGCTTGTGGAAGCAGATGAAGGTTGGATGTTTGACATGGTTACCACCCTGATCCACCTGCCCCGTTCCCCTGCAAACGCTGCTGCCCCAGTGATGTGCGAGCACCTCCTGAATCAGCTCCAGAACTGCTGCACTTCTCAGGCCGGGGCATTAAAATAAAAACAAAAAAGGCAGTTTTAACCTCACCCATCACAGTGTGACAATGTTGACTCTGACTACAGGGTTGCAAACAAGTATTTTACAAAACTTCCCAATTCAGCTGCAAACCAAAATTTTCTGGATTATTTAAAAAATCCCAAACGAGCCACAGAAATTTTTTATTCAGGTTCATGATACATCACTCTCTGCTCTCTTTTTAAAAGCAGTACATAAATGTCTGTCATTCTGTGAGATCTCTTTCCCTGCTGTTCCAGACAGACTCCGAGCAGTGATGCTGTGTTTATTCAGGACAACAAAATATGTTCTCCAGTGAATAACAAAATGACTTTTTTCCTTGTTCTTTTAGAGCACTATGAATTTTTTTGAAAGGGAAACAGTTTTCTCTTCAGTGTTCCTGCTGCAGCAATTTGCTGTCACTTCGTGGGACTGAAGGGTAGTGAAAATGTCTTTTTAACAGACAGTACAATAATTAACACCACGAAAAGAAAATTAACTAGCACAGCAAGGCAGCACAAAGTGAGCTGATGGGGGAAATTTTTTGAAGTTACCTAAAGAGCTGTTGTGCATCCATCCTCCTGTCAGATGTGACACAAAAGCAGCCTTTATAACAAATGTTATCAGTCAGCTGTTACCCTTCAAAAAAACCCCAACTAAGTGCTTATCAAAGCACTTAAGTTTTATGCAGCTCCCCAGATGCTTTCTTTGCAGGATTTGTGATGGGAGAATGAGCTGTGAATAGAGACGTCTACAGTGTCCACCTCTCCTAACAGGAGAACTACCTCTTCATTCTGTGTCCTGAAAAGCAAAAATTCCCCAAACCCGATCAGATTTTGAGGCTGCAGCCTCTGTGTAAGCCTGGTGTGGTCAGTCTGCTGCCAGCAGCTCAGGGACTGCCAGTCAGATCTGTCAGCCCTTCTGGGTATTAACGCGCCTCCACAGCCTGGGCCAGCTGCTTCCCAGGCAGTGACGAGAAACTTGCTTTTTAATTAATGTCTTCAGTTACTAAACCTCCTCAAACTTCCCACAGATGGATCAGCCCAGAGGCAGCTTAAGTGTTCTTTAAAGCTCCTGTTTTTGTTTAACCACTGGAGTCCCCTGGAATGAAGGGAATACTACGGGATTGCTTTTATTGGTTAATAAGGCTTCTCCTTTTAGCTCCAAACTCTCCCAAATCCGCCCCAGAGATGCACTAACCTGCCTGCCAACTTGCTCTGTAGCAAAAGTGCTGCCTGTGCCAGATGTTCAGAGCTCCTGAGTCATAATTCCAGAGACAGTGAGATTGCTTTAAACACACATTAATAACACCTAATCGTTGGACTTCTGAGCTCTAAAGTTCAACAGAGCCATGTCTTTTTGATGCCCCTCCCCAATTTTAGGACTTAAAAGCACAGTTTTGTTTTTATGAGCAGATGGTGAGACTTCATTTAAAGTTCTGCACGAACTTTTAGGATGGAACATTGAAGGAAAAGCTTAGCTGTCATAAAGGAGGTGATGGGATTTAGATTTGGTGTGTACAGAAGGCCAAACTGTAACAGGGCGAGGGAGATCAGTGTCCAGGATTTGGTAAATTAAAGCCTGTAACACACACAGTGCGGGGAAATGGGCTTACGAGTCAGACATTTGCAATACTTGTGCCTGACATTAAGGATTACACAGAGAGAAATAGGACAAGTATCAGCTCTCCAACTCTCAGCCTGGTCCAACTGCATATGTGAGTCATTAGGCTTCTCTTTTCTCAGATAGAAAAGCTGGACAGTTGCTGAAATGATCCCAGGCCACTAATCCTGCCAAGATGCTTTCTAATCTATAGATGAACATTTCACATGTTTAAAACAACAACAACAAAAACCCAAAGAAAACAAAACAAAAAAACCCAACAAAACAAACAAAAAAACAAACAAACAAAAAACCCCCGAAACAAATTAGTGATTGCAGTTCTGCTTCTCCCCAGAGATTTGCAAGCTAAAAAGAAAGTATTATGAAATGATGCAAGGACGTAGGTGAGGAACGCACCACCTGTAAGATAGAGCAGCACAACCTCTCCTGCTTCCCATAACATTCTGCCATGAAAGGGCAGCTTCAAAAACACACCCTACAATCCCTGGAAAAGAGTCTGTCTACTTCCCAGTCAAGTTATGCTGTTGGAGGTTGCCAATGTTCCCTCAAGGAGGATGGTGATGGCCTTCAGGGAGCCTTGCATCCTTTGGAACAGGTCCTGGAAAGTGCTACAGTGAAGGATAGCTTTTGCTCGTGTTCCCCAGCATCATATTTTTCCCAGCAGGAGAAATGTGCAGTCATTTATAGAAAGCCACTCTTGTCTCTTAGCTGCTGCCTTTCAAAGGGCTGAGTGAGAGTATCCAAAAAGAGGGGAAAGATATTCTGAGCAGGCTCCCTCCACGTCACACCTGCCTGAACACTGCTGGTGCTGCTGTTACCACAAATGTGGATTGTTTTCAGTGTGTGGTCTGTTCTGTTCTCAGTGCCTCAGTGATGCTGATAAATTTAGCTTCTGTGTCATGTCTGAAGTCACAAGAATAAAATCTCACCATCGATTATGGCTCAATTCTGGGGAGGGTTAGGCTTTTTGCCTTTAGCAGTGGTAGCACCAGTTTCCCCAGGCTGGAAGCAGAGATGCACCAGGGCACGATGGATGCAGCCTGGGAGATCTTATTCCAGGTTAGCAAAAAAGGGGAGTGAGAGTTCCATAGGTGAGTTATTTTGACATGTCTTGTTTATACCAATTTGGATAGGCACAGATGGAAAAGGCTCTGGCTGGGCCTGCCATGTTCATTCCAGTCCAAAGGAGAAGGAAAAGAGGAGCTAGGTCATTCCTGTTAGGAGATGCCACAGGGGGAGATCTTGGGGGCTGTGGAGGCACAGTTTGCTTGTCCTAGCAGGGCACGAAAATAAGGGAAGACGCCAAGGTGTGCTGGGTGTGATTTGAAGACGGCAGAGGATATGGGAACAACTTGTTTAACATTCCTCATGTGAGTGTGGGTGATCAGAGCAGAGATTTTACTCTCTACTTCTAGCTCTGATTGCACAATAAGCTGCCTCGGAAAAATGGGACTGTTTGGAGAACATCTTCCCCATGGCAAGGGAGCAGTGAGGACAGACAAACAGTGGCTCAGGTACTGTCCTGCTCTGAAGCCAGGCCCAAACCTGCAGTGGGTTTCCTGCTCCTGGCATAAAGCACATTTTCTCAACAGTTCATATACATTTTTAGCCTCTCCTAGTGTATCTGCACAGGCCAGTATTTATTGGCATGGTCCCCCACTGCATCTGTTTAGACAAAGATTTCCCTTCCACGGGGAAGGAGTGGGGACAATACCCTGCACTGAATGGAATAAATCTGTAGATTTGTGAATGGGGCACATAAACAAGAAATTCTCAAAATTAAGTGCTTCTGCAGTCGTGCTGGAAGCACAAGGCAAGATGCTTAGACCAGAAGGAGTACACATATTAATTTACTGGTTTGTAAACCAGTCTTGTACTGCAGAGAAGCAGCTCTGAAAAATTTTTTTTTTATATGAACAAATTTCCTTTGCGCAGTGAAAAGATCCCCAGAGGACCAGGGCTAGAGGTGGAGAGTAACAGGGCCAGACTCACGTCCTGTTTAGATCCACATGGGGGAGTAGGGAAGGTGCAAAGGGACTGCTGGCCCCTGGAGCAGGCAGCTGCGGTAGTGGCTCAGGCACAGTGATGCCTGTGGGGCAGGGGCTCTGCCTCTCTGTGCCATACCCAGCCACTCTTCTCACATCTCCCAGCCCAGTGAAAGCTCTCAAAGACAGTGATGTGGGCTGGGAATGGAGTGTGTAAGCAGATGTGGAGCTGGGCAGCTGAGTGTCATTTTGAGTCAATCCCTATCCTGTTTCCCAGCCTCCTCAAGTGCTTCTCCTGTGCCCTGTGTTCTGAGCACCTTGCCTCTAACGCTGTCTCTAATATTTTGCTTTATCTGTGGGTAGCAAGAGAGGAGTTCTCTGCAGCTCCCTTTTCTGTATTTGAGGACTATTTCCCATTAATCCTAACTGTTGATTAAGCAGCCTCAGATCCTTGAAGTTTCCTGCTCAGCTGTGTTTGCCAGGCTGTGTGATAGGCAGCCAGCTGTCAGATGAGCCCTGTGTGTGTAAGAGCTCAGCTGTGGGAGCTGCTGTGTAAGCATCACACCCATGTGCCACCAAAGCAGTTTTGGGACACAAGTGAAGCTGCTGCACAGCAGAGATACTTGGGCAGGTTTGCACAGCAGAGATATTTGGGCACATATTGAGGCGGTTCAGCACTGTCACTTCTGTGAGCTCTGTGCTTGGCACTGGTGACAGAGTTGGAGTTCTCATGCTCATGGCTAAATAATGCAAGGTAGAAAGGGGATTTTGAATGTTTCACTCAAATGATGTGAATTGCCTGGGAGAGGTGGCAATAAAATATTTGAAATGGAGAAGGAAACAGAGCTGACGAAGGGAGTCTAGCCAAAGTTGGGTATAATGCTGCCCTTCATTTGTGTTTAGAGGTGTCTCTTGCTGGAGAATAAGCTCAGAGCCCTAATTGGAGATCATGGTAATGGACAATATGGTAATATCCAAGTGGAAGTATCAGAATGGGAATAAATCACCCAGAACAGATGACTGGGCTCTTAATGTCCTTTTCTGATTTAGATTGATTCTAACTGCAAACATAAGTCAGTTGATTGTATTCAGTCTTATTTATGATCAATTCTGATTACCGAATTATGACAAATATGAATGAGGTTGTAACTAGCCCAGCAATAAGCTCCATGTTGCTAGGTAACAGGGCAACATTATTACAAACAACCCCATCCAGGCGAAGCAACTGAGCTATTGTTGCTTTCTGTTCTTGCTCCTTGTTCTTCAGATTTGCTGTTAAGAGCCTTTTAAATGTCTTCTCCTTAGTATTTGGTTTTCTGGGAGGAAAAGCAAAGGTTTTGTTGAATTTCAGGCAGGCACCTTTTGCATTCTGTGTCACTTGACAAAGGTTTTTGGAGCAGTGGCTGTGGGAGCAGCTGTCTCAGTGCTGTGAAGTGATGCACTCCTGGATGCTCTGAAATTGCTGCAGAGCTGCCCTGAACCAGCGAGCTCTGGTGTCATCTGATTCTCTGCTCACACCCTGTAGCTCTGCTCGGCCCTCACTGCTGCCCTTGTGCTCCTGGAATGAAAATGGTGGGTCTTTGTCTGACCCAGTTTGGGTGGCTTCCTGTGGACCCCAGGGGCTGCTGCTTATCCTGCACCATCCCAGTGCTGGGGAAGCTGGCTGAGATCAGGTGCAACTTGAAACCAGCTGCCAATTCTGTAAAGCTTTAGCAGAAACCAGCTTGGCATGAGGCTCCTGCTCGGTACCGAGCCACATCTTGTGTGATGGGCAAGATAGAAGTGATGGAGGCCAGAGTGAGTAGATTGGCAGGGCAAACAGTAAGATGAGTTTAGCACAGGGGTTCCCTACCTGGCAGCAGGCAACCTAATGAAAAGAAAACAGCTCCAGGCTTGCTTGGTGTCCTGGAGGTGACAAAGCCAACCGGCAAACCCCACCTGGCCTGTTCTCTTCTGAGTTCTGGCGAAGGTAGACTTTAATCAACCTGAAAATAACCTGAACAGTGCACTGAAGCATCTTTACTTTGGAGATATGTCAGGAACACTTTCAATCTTTTATGTTCTCTGGAACAGCAGGAGAAATGCCACTGAAATAAGCCCTGTAATTTCTCCTCTGTAATTATACCTGTCACCACTTCCGATGGAGCTGATATAAATAGCCAGTTCTGCTTTCTGTTTGCATTGTGTTTTTTAATACAAAACAAAAAGGAGAGATGCAAACTGTCTACCCCTATTCCTGATGGTAAGACCAGCCTAAGATGTATAAAATAAATGAAGCATTCAAACACTGCTAATTTGCTCTGCATTTCTAAGCTTGGCACTATGAAACACATTACTTACTGTTGTAAGTAATCTTGTTTGCTAAGAGCAGTTGTCTGTAGGATTTCTACCACATGATAAGGTCAGATGATGAAACCAAAAGGCAAGGTACGTATTTTAATGTGTGGTTTTGCCTGCCTTGTGTCTACTGTTAAATGCACATTTGTCTGGAAATAAAACACAGGCCTGTGCCAATGTGAGATGCAAATCTCTGTGCTTTAGTCAGCGTTCCTCTGAAATCCTCCTGTAAGCCAAGGGGAATTCACAGCCCTTCCCTGGAGTTGAAGGAGTTGATGCATTCTAGCACAGAAAAGAAATTCAGTATATTTCAACTTGTCCCAGTTTAAATATGTTGGGCCAAATTTGCCAGCAGTGTAAACTAATCCAGTTTAGGCGATGTCAGTGGAGTAGCACCAATAGTGTCAGGGGAAGATCTTAAAAGTTGATCCAGCGATCAACCACTTATGACTTAGCCTGGAATGGGAGAGCCCAGTGGACCTCTAACATGATGAAATTGAGAACCACTCCACAGTGGGATCCACAAACTACCTCCAGCCCTACCTGTGTCAGTGGCAAACACAGCATGTAGTTCTCTGACTTTGCCTTTAATAAGCAGTCATAAAATAGACAAATAAAGACTTTAAAATACCTCATGTAATTTCAGTATTCTCTCTCTTCCCAAGAGAGAACAAATATGGTGAAAAATTAATTATGGAGGGTGTTCATGTACTGCAATATTGAGTTATCACAACCAGAAATTTCTAGGAAGAAGAAACAAATGAGAAGGGGGGAAAACTTTGTTTATTCTAATGACAGAAGTCTAATAGTTCCCAAAATCAAGAGAGTTTTTTAATTTCCCAGTTGGTAAAGAGAGCTTTACCTACTACAGCTTCCTACCTAAGGAGGGGACAAAGTCAGCGCAGCAGTAAAATCTGTGCAGAATGCGGCCCATGACTCAGACCACAGGTTTTACTGGGGTTCGATTTGTATCAATAAACACAGGGTTTTTTTCTGTTCAGAGATCACCAAATTAACTGTAAAAGCTGTGATAATCAATAAACCGTCAAACAACAGAGACATTACACAGTGCGCCGTGAGGAAGTTCAGAATCCCCCATCTCTTCACAACACCCACTTCTGTGCTCGAGTGAGCGGTGCTGTCTCACCCAGATGTTTTCTGCTCTTGGAAGCAAGGACGTCGTTCTTCCATTGGTGACTGGGCTGCAGATTGCCAGAATTCAGCTGAGGGCTGTAGTTAAGGAGATGTTCCTTGATGTGCACTGGACTATTCAGAGCTCCGTCATCAGCGACTCCAGTGGGTGCCCACAGATAGGAACTCTCCCATCTCGGGATCCGTCCCTGATGCAGACAGGTCCCAGGTCTGGTGCAATGGGCACCACAAACCTCTCAGCACTGCTCCCCAGTTGGGATATTCCCAGAAAAACCAGCCCTTGGGTTGAAAGCTGGTTTTGTCTGCACAGCTCGGTAGCCATGGACTCATTGCAAGAATCAAGGCAGCGTTTGTTACTGTAGGTACAGCAAGAGGCAAAGCAACCAGGGCCCTTGTGCCAAGAGTCAATTAAGCCTCTTAGTGAGCCATAGAAGTAAAACCCCTCCAAATAAAATTGCATTTACAATGTGGTGAATCAGGAAAATGCTGCTGGACTGGGTGTCAGGGGAAAAAGGTAAGAGAGAACTTTTTTCATGTGCTTTGTGCTGAAGCAGTTGAGTGTTGTCACTTTGGAGTAATTGAACAGCCCCAGTGACCCTTCTGCCGTTTTGTCTGGCAAAACCATGCATCCCAGGAGAAAATTGTTCTGCTGGTGATGTAATCTAAGGTGATAAACGTGTGCTAATAAGCTCGAATTCAATTTAAATTTGGAGAGGCTGCTGCAGGAATCCTGCTGGATTTATGGGAATGTGCATGTGCAGCTGAACCCTGTGGCCAGGAAGGGAAATTCCTTGATGCTGTGAAGTGTTAAAATGCCTATTATTTCACAGACAACTTATTACAGCCACTAAAATGTTGCGTAACAAGACATATGTCAAAGCTGTTGTGGTTCAGAGATTCCTTGTAACATTTTTCATTCTTGCAAGACCCTTTAGGAATGTTTCTAACTGCCCCTGGCTTGTCTACATCTCAACACTTCTTTTTCTGAGATTCTCCCTCAAGATTTTTCCTTCTGCCTGGGAACAGGGGGAACTCGTTTGGGAGGAGGACTAATTTCTTTCTTCTACAGCTTATTTCCCCCAGTACGTGCCCTGGGAGCTCAGAGAATCCATCTCTCTTCAGTGCTCAAAGCTTGAGGGGTTTCTTCCAGGGCTCTGGCTTTCTCCAACACAGGATTAACACTGACACATCCCAGCTCTGAATTTTTATTAAAATACAGGCATCTGCACAAGCAAGATTTGTTCCTTCTGACACCTTGTTTTGGCAAATGTCCTCACCATCTTTTCCTACTTGCTCCCAGCACTGGGTATGTCCCTTCAGCCTCTCCTCACTCCTAGGATGTGATTTAAATCGCATGTTTTTGAGCCCTTAGCCTGCTTGACGAGCCCATATCACCCAATCAGAGATGCAGGGATCAGAAAGCTGCCTCTTCACCTCAGCAGTGAGCCATACCCTTCTTCACCCACCCTTGGTATTTCCCTCCCACTCCTCAGGATGGAATTCCTTTAGCTCTTGGCGATGAGCTCAGCAGGCCCCCAGCCACCAAGGAGGCAGGAAATCCGAGACATTTAAATGCCACCGGCTGTGAGGGAGGTATCGCCTGTTGATGCATCACCCCCTTCTCTGTGGGACCCTCCTTCCTTCCTTGGAGAGCAGGTGCCCTTCCAGCACTGCTTCCCATGCAGCTCTGCTTGAACTGCCTCCAAAGCTTTCTGCTTTTTTCTTCTGGAGAGCAAAATAACCCAGTTCATGGATAATTTTTTTTTTTAATCCCACAAACACTACAAACGCGTTTTCCCGAGTTTTCGAGGCATTGACCTTGCATAGGTTACTAAGCTTTGGAAAAAAGCCTGAAGAAGCCCTGGTGGGTTGGTAGAGCAGAAGAGTCATTGTAAGTGATGAACAATTAACGCGTGTGAATGTCAGCTCTTTTCTGCAAGAGTTAATTGATACAAATGCGCCGAGAGTGAACGTTCCTGCTGCTTCACTGTGTCTGAGAGCTCTCGGACCATGAGGTGTGAGGCAAAAAGCTCCCCAGCACCACAGCCTTTACCGAGTTGATTGAGAAATGTAATATAATCCACTTACAGGAAAAACTCATGAAATTTGAAAGTTCGGGGAATGTTTTGCAAAAAGCTAACAGCCACTTAAATATGCATGAAAAAGGAGCACAGTGTGACCCTTACGAATAGCAGCAAATCAAATCTAAGCCGTGTTTCTCCAAGAACAGAGCTGAGAAAACCCTTTTTCATTTATTTACCAGTTATGATGTTTAGCGGCTCTGAAGTCTGGGCAAGTCTCTTTTTTACAATATTGACTTGAAATGCAAGGCCATGTTTATTTTATTGATTACATAGTAGGATTATGGCAAAGGCCTAAGTAGTTCCATAAAATTTTCTAGTTGCTCTAAATTTTCTAAACACCCTCTATAAGCACCGTGAGCAATTATGTCCACAGAGCAGCTCGGTCCACCCTTGTGAGGAAGGTGATATGTTACCTTGAAATTCCAAATGCAGATGATTCACTAACATAGATTAGGTATCTATTGTTATATGGGAAAAATCTGTGTCACTTGTCTGCCATACCCAGTGGTGTGTAAGGGTGGTGCAAACAGGCTCTTAAAGCCCCACAGTCTGCCAGATTATCAAGCTATGAGTAATAATCAGTGTCTTTAACCCCTGGTTTGCAGCTATTGTCAAAAAAAGGATACTGTGGTCACGTGGAAGCCAGGAGTGTTCGACATTTACACCAACAACTTACAGTGGGAGAAGGCATCTTTGAGAAACTTGTGAACAACAAAAAAATGGGATTACAGGGTTGCCAGTTGGCATCAGTGTAGAGGGAACGGGGGAAGATTGAGGACTGAACTAAGAGAAACTGGAAACTCAACAAAACAAGGGAACTCTTCCCCAGGAGCAAAGGGTCAGCGTGGATTGCAGCTGAGGAGGGCATCAGGAAAAACTGATTTGCCAGAGGTTGTTGCAGCACCAGAACATTCTACTCAGAAGCTGTGAGTTCTTATTTGTAGTTTCCAAGGCCTCAGGCAGACACAGTCACAGTCAATGTAGTGTTGGTGATGGTCTTGCTTTAGAAGGCTGGGTCACCTCCTGCAGCATTTCCCGGATTCTCTGAACAGTCAGGGGCAGTCTGTGGGATGTTACACAGGAGATCAGACTCAAGGCTTGTAACAGTTCTGTCCAACCACAAGACTAACAAATCTATCAATTCAGAGAATTGCAACTCTCAGTGACAGACAGGAACTCCCAACAGGAACACAGAGATTCCTGATGGGGATGCTGTTAAAGAAATACCCTTACCAGCAAGGCATGAGAAAATTGATGTGAAATCATTCTGTATAAGGTGAAGAAATTTTCCCTAAATAAGGTGAGTTTCAGATATTTCTGTTGGGATTAAGCTGTCTTTCAGTTTGTCATTAATAACTACTTGGCACAGTAAAAATTTCAGACTTTATGCTATGGTCAAGTGGCCAGACCCTCGCATTACTAAGATGGAGAAAACTCTGGGGTTTTGTCTCTGAGAATGTGTCTAGCCAAGGACTCAGCCATGTCTATTGAGAGCTCTGAAGCCAAGGCAGAAAAACCCCTGTGCAATAATTAAGATATCAAGATGGCTAATGACAAATCTCCTGGGGGCTTGGCATAAAAAAAACCTTGCATATAAAAAAAAGTACTTTGTTAGCAGCATTTATGAATAACAAACTGGTGAGGTACCTTTTGCCCCTTGGATGCCATGGAGACAGATGTTACTCTCCATTATTCATCCCTTGTGTAATAACTGAATTTTGAAGAGCTGTGCTCTTACAGCTTCTCTGGACCCTCACAAACAGGCCTAAATAGTGGGCGTAGAAGCTCTGGAAAGGACAAAGCATCTCCTGAAAAGAGTTTGTTCTTCATTACCAAAGACAGTTTTTAATAGGAATATTGAAAAAAATAGAGGCAATGGAATACATCTGAAGAAAAATAATACTAAATCGGGAAGGATGTAAAGGTTTCAATGGAACAAGGGTCATTTATTTTGTGTTTTGAATCTTTTTTGGCTCAATATCAATTTCATTTTACCTGGCAGAGAAACATAACAAAACTGAGCATCTTCTGAGCTGGAAAGCTGTAAAATTAATTGACTTGTATAAGCCTTTCTCTATACTCTGAGATTCCAGTCTTCCTGAATCTATTTTCCTTTATATATCCTTTGGTTATTTCCCTTTTTTCCCACAATTGAACCATACATTGCAACTCAATTATTTTTAAAATATATATATTTGCATGTGATTTGGGGAGTTATTTACCCCATCTCGTGGTTCAGCCTTCCATCAAAACTTTCCAGGAGTTAACTAGCAGTGGCAATATTCTGGGTGACATGACAATTCTGTAGTTATTAACTGAATTTTTATGTTTTGTTAAGATTACTGTTCCTCATGGTGTGGTTGTTAGCTGAATAAGGCCATCTTTGCTACTGTTGTAGAAAGAGGCAATGAAGGAGATAAATAATTTTCTGTAAAGATGCTGCAGATGTTAGGGGAGGGAAAAAAAGGAAAATTGCAGAGAAAGGATGATCCATTGTTCTGGCATATTTTTAGAACTTCTAACCTTCCTCACAGTTTGCTTCTTGCTTTTCTTGCCAGCAGAAATGCATTCTGTTAATTTCTTCATTTCTTTATTTCATCCTGATGACCTTCTTTAACTGAAACTCAATATATTAATAAAGGTTGACTGTAAGAAAACAAATTGCTTTGTCTTCATGGAGCATTGGAAAGGATTTGTACAGCACTTGTCTTCCATTAATGCGGCATTTGAGGAGTCCAGATGCCTTGCCATAAGCCTTCTCTCTGAATCTATTAAAGACCTTAAAAAACAGAAAATAACATGATGAGAAAGAGTTTCTTTTTGTCCAGAACACTGGGTGTTTCATTTCTGAGAGATTTATGTGTCAATGTTCTTTGAACCCATCCTTCAAAATACATCCACATTGGATCATCCGGAGCAGGAGATGTGACTAATGACACAATCAGTGTTATAAATGGTGGGCACTCCGAGATGCACATCCACTTTGCACGAAATCTCATCTGTTTTATTTACGGTTTTCCTTTCTGTAATCAGGGAGTGATTCTGCTGTGGCCTTTTGAGATCCTTCCTGGCACCTCTCCTTTCATGCATTAAGCTTTCTGTGCACTTCTGGACTAAGTTTCTCCTTCATTACTCTCTTTAAACCCATATTTTATAGTTTCTATGTTCACCTCAGTAGCAAGAACTGTCTCTATAAGGATCTGGCTTGACAGCTGTTTTCAGTCCTAAAACTTCACCAGACTGCCCCACAGTGCTCTGGCAAGGTGGTGAAGAGTAAAAGAAACTCAGCTGATTATCAGAGATGCTGTTTTTTTCCTCTGTGATTGAAAAATTAGGAAAATATCCAGGAGCCGATCCAAAAAAACCTATTGTGAGTCCATTGGCATTCACAGGGAAAAGACTCTTCTGGCTGGAGTGAATCCACTGGAGGTGCCACTCTCTGAAGTACACACCCATATCTCTTGTTATATTAAAAGCTTTATAGTCCGAGCAGGTCACAGGACTGCCTAAAAATAGCTGTAATGAAACTGGGTATTCATGGTTGTGCCAGGAAGGGTTTCATAGGCACAGTTAAACCTAGATATGAAGTAGCCATTTGCTCCTCATTTCTCTGGTGTGTTCTTCAGATCTGCTCTTGCAGGCTCCAACTATTCTTGGTGCAATGCAGGACAGCTCCTAAGAAGGTTTTGAAGGAGGACATTTAGTGGACCCTTTGTAGTTTTCTTCTGGGGGACCAAAAAAAAAAAAATCTAATTTTTTTAAAACCAGCTCCAGTTCCTTCCACAGTTTTTCACAGAAGTGAACTCCTCTGTTTCTTCCAGTCCTGCAGGAGAGCTGCTCTTGTGCTGCTTGTGTCCTTCAAGCCTTTGTGAGACAGTGGTCTCCTCCCCCAGCATCCTTGCAGCAGCTTGCTCACACAGAGCGTCCTCATGCCCTGTTCTTTGCCTGCGATGGCACGACTGGATCAGTCTCAGGGGCACCTTCCAGCCCAAATAATTGATTACACTGCCACTTTGCTTGTTTGCTGCTTGGTGTAAATACAGTAAAATTTCAGCCCTGCGTTCTTGAGCTCCACAAGAACAATAGCAGCTAATGGAAGCAGTGCTGCAGCTTCCAGGTTTGCAGAATATAAAAGGCCAGTGTGATTTGGTGACCCAGACTGGATGAACATGGCAGATCTTTTCCCTGCTTGGTTGGTCTTTCCTGAACTTTTGAATTTGTGTGTCTTGAGAACATTATATTTCTAGAGCAGCAGGTGAGGAATTCTTGGTTGATCATTTATGTCACTGGCATCTCCAGATTATATTAAGGCACAGTTTCCCAAAAGGGGAAAAAAAATCCTGAGATATTTAGCTTTTCACCTTCGGAAGTGTGATTGCAGTGACAGAACAGCTCCGCTGAACTGGTAGTGCCGCTGCCTCTGGGCTGGGAGGTCAGGAGCTGGTCCTGCATCACGGCTGAGGCACAGATCAAGGGTGACACTGCAGTGCAGAAGCTGGGGAGGCTGCTCCTCTAATAAAGGTGACTTTCCATAGATGAGATGTTAAATATAGATCCCTTCAGCTCATCCCTCTTGACTGGGCAGGCAGAAGTTAAAAATCTCATGATGCTGTTGCCACAAGATAATCCCAACGTCTTGGCCAATCCTCTCGTAGCAGGAACTGGCTGTGATGCACAAGACAGAGCTGCACCACCCTGGGTGTGTGCTGGCTGCCGAAATCGCCTCTGCAGCCTTTGCACTACAGGTGTTCTGTCCTTGGATTCTTTGGTCTTGAGTACAGCAGGGGATCCATGAGCATAAGGAGCGCCAGAAAAAGCCAAATTCTATGATGCTTTATCCTGCGAAGGACAAAATTAACTCTACCACTCACTGACTTTTGCAATATTTTTGACTATTTATACTGCTTGGAAAGAGCAGACTTTAGAGTCTGTCTCAGATTGCCATCGATATTTCAGGCAACTCTGAGTCTACTGTGGACATTAATTCCTAGAGTGTAAAATGAAGATAATATTTTTCTGTCACTTAGGGATGTTGGGGGAATAAACTCTACTAATGCTTATGACATACAAGGAGACAGTAAATATAAGGCTCTAAAAGCCTGTTTGTACTATGATGGAAATGCAGCGTAGCAGAAGACAATACTTTTGCTTTCTTAGCACATTGACAGACCAAATAACACTTCCTGAAAAACCCCACATACACTGAGCATACCAGGCAGATATTATTTGTCCTACCGACATTAAAAAGTAAAAACAACATGCAAAAAAACCCAAAGCAAGCAGCAACTCCTTGGGATGCAGATTGTTTTTGGAGTAGGTGGTGTTAGCTTTATTCAAACTCCTTGTGAGTATGCTTCAAAAAGAACTTTAAAAAAATTTTTTCTCTTTTTCTTTCAGTTTTAACAATCTAGTTAATTCAACACAGACAAGTGAATTGCTTCAGTTAGTCCAAGTGTGTCTTTTTACTGTTAAGTGATTTTACTGATTGTTTTGTCATAATCATAATATTATTCTTCCATATTGAAATAAGAAGTGACTCAGGGAGTTAAGTGTTTTCATTTAAAACCTAAACATATTTTTTCTTTTTATTTGGAACATTATATTTTTATGGATGTTCTATTGTACCTTTCCAAAAAAAAGTCAGTTTAAAGAGCTATTTGGAATTTGCAGAAATAAAGATCACATCCTGCCACAGAGTGCTGCTGAATGGGAGCAGGAGACATCCCGGTGCTCCATCACGTTTCAGCAGAAGGGTTCAAGCAGAGGGCTCAGTGGTGAGTACACAAAAAAGAAAAACCCACGTAGGTGGATGATTAGGTGCACAGGAACAAAAAGTGCCATGTGTTGCTCTTCAGAGCAATCATTTTATCACTCTGGGTGCAGCACTCGCTGTATTCTTCCTTCCCATTTTCATTTAGGATGAGACACTGTGTGAAGCGTGCGTAGGTTCACGTGCAGGTTTCCAGATAGTTGCACCCTGAAGAGAGAACGCTGGATTGAGATTTTTCATTCTGTACTATCACTGCCTTCCAGTATTTGTTTTTCTTGACTAACAAACAGTGTTTGTGCCACTCTGAGCTGCAGATCCCATCCAACATTCAGGCGCACGGAGGGAAGCGTGTGGTGAAGCGCACGAGGGGTGTGTGCAGGTTTTTGGAAACAGCATGCAAGGAACTGCCAGGCTTTGAGTATTTCCAAAATTCAGGCCCACTCGTGGGTGCTAAACACTGGAATGTCTGGCCAGGAATTCCATCTAAAATCTGGCCCAGATTTTGCTGCCTAGGAGGAGAGAGTGAGCACTGCATCTGTGATTCCCAGCTGGGGGGAGGCAGAGGCCACACCGGGGAGGTGAAGCAGAAGGTCAAAGAACGTGAGGTGTGACAGCCTCGAGTCCTGCAGGCACCAGCAGCCAGGCCATCTGAGGATGTGCTCCCAAAGCCTAGGGGCTGAGCATTTTGGAGCAGAGACAGACGAGTGGATGGGCCCATGTGTGCCCACACCTGGCTGTGTAGACTCACAGTCAAGACAGGACTTTTCTTGGATGTTTTTTCTCTCCTCGAGCAAGGAGAGCCTACACATCACAGTCCCTGCTGTGGGAATGAAAGTGCTGGCTGATAATAAAGAAGAGTGGTCTTTACATGAGGTTATGCAAGGGTTAGGTGTGAGATTTGGGGCATTTTTCTTGTTCCTTATGGTGGAAGTATTGGCAAGAGCTGCTAATCCCCCCAAAGCATTGTCATGGAACAACCTGCCCTCTGCAAACTGGCAGTGGCAGCACTGGACACCTAAAGGATGTGAGGGAAATTGAGTCACTGCACAGATGGGATTTTGCATTTTCACCATGGAAGTTTCAGGCTTTGATGCCGCCCTCTAATGAATGAGAAAGGGAATTTTTTCTTTCTCAATAAATCTGTCAGAAGAGCACCATGGGGGGGTTTTATTGCGTGACCTGAATGCTGGAATGACAAGTTGGAGTGTTGAGGGATCAGGAATGGTAAGCAGGACAGCTTCCACGGTGTTTTCATGGCCCTTATGCTACACACAGAACACATTGAGTGACACTAATGCACCAGGTCACATTCGATGTGGGTCCCTTAGCCCAGGAAGGAACAGAACAGGCACAGAATTGACAGAGGAGTTTGTTTCCCATCAAGACCAACCAACCAATACAGCCCCATTGTTGCTGTATTGGATTTTTCTCATTTAAATGTATGATGGCAGCAGCTTACACCAGAAAGCAAAGGGCATTATTTTTTCTGTAGAATTGTCAAGCAGGGCATAAAGTCTCCTACTATTGTACTGACAAATGTATTTACTACCCTCAAAATCACCAGTAAAATGATGAAGTATATTTTCTTTCTGTAAACAAGAATAGCTTAACAAAAATGAAAAGGCTTTTGGATCATTGTAGTATTTAGGTGATGTCTCATGGGATATTACTGTTGCAGGGATTCCCTTTGCCATTCAAGGTAGGTGCTATTTTGTGCCTGTACATGTACGTGATGATTATGCACATGTGACAACCATGTACCCCTGACCATACTGGTTTGTTGGTGGCTGTGAGTGAAAAAGTAAGAACCTGATGGAAATATCCTGTTTTGTCACAGTAAAGTTTAGGATAAAGGCTGCATCTATTACATATGATGCTATGAAAAACCCCATGCTGTGACAGCTCCTAGGTGCTTCATTTCATCTAATTGCTCTGCTAATTTCCAGACTGTGAGGAAAGGCTGGGCTGGAGGTGAGCCTATGAGTTGGACTGGAACAGGACTGGGAAATTCACAGCCCCTCAGCCAGATTCAGGCTGCAATTTCAGATCATACAGACGGCAGCAATGTGGGGGTTGGACTCAATCTGCAGTGTTTTTTCCTCAGTAGTTTTGGAGTAGATGTTGAGAGAGGGGCCAGTGGAGGTGAAATGATGGCTTCTTCAGCCCCCTACAAGGAAACACTCTGCTCCCATCCAAGGCTGAAATGGGGAAGAAATCTTACCAGGGTCCTGCAGCCTGGAGGGGGACAGTAGGAAAAGAGCAGCTGCTCATCCAGCCTGGTGCTGCAGCTGCAGAGTGCTCAGCCTCGCCCAGGTGAACGGATTTCAGTTCTGCAGTGCAGCCATGTGGCCCTTCTCCAGAAACCTGCCTGACTACACAGGCAAAGAGGAATTTACTCCAAACCTCAGAGGAAGGATAGAAGCCAATGAAAAAAGTATTTGAAAGAAAAAGAACCTTTGGGGGCTGCACACTTTGTGCCTGGATGATCTATACACATATGTCCATTCAGCAGATTTGTAGAAGAGTAGCACTTTGCATGACTTCAGGTTTGCCCGAAGCAGGAACATGATTCTAAGGACTTGAATTTGTTGCCATCTGATTTAAACATTAAACCAAAACATCAGGGATGGGAGTTGTACTCTTGAACTTTATAGGCAACAGTGATAAACCTTGCTTTCCAAAGGTGGTTCTTATATTCAGAGGGGTTAATTACCTTCTGGAGATGTTTGTTTGGGTTTTTTTTTGTAATGGAGAATGTAAAACTGTCTCTTTGTGCTCAAAGGCAGGAGGATTGATGCCAAGCCCAGTAAATCAGACAAGGGGCAGCAGAACTGTGTACCTACCTAGGATGCTGCAAGTACACTTGCCAAATATTGCTCAGTGCAAGGAGAAGGCACTCTCAGGAGTGAGCAATTCTTCGAGGTCCTCCATAACTCCCAGAGCTACTTATCTGTCTCAGTGGCCCAGAGATTAATCTGGGATAAGCAGGTGCCTAACCCCTGAAGCAGGGCAGTTCCCATCCCTTCCCATGGCAGTTGCCCTGTCTCTGCAGCATACAAGGTCTCAGGGAGGATTTTCTGCCTTGCAAACGAAGGTTTTTAAGGGCAGGAAAAAAAAGAGGAAATTAATCAAAATCCTGCCCCAACATGTCCTTACTCATGGTTACTAAGACTGCCAGTCTCTGTCCCACCATCTGCACTCTGCAGTTAACATTTGTGCTTTTTTAACAATTTGCTGGCAGCTGTGAGGAACTAAAAACTTCATGAATAAAGCCAATTTATGGTTTTATTTTTGTTATTGCACAGGGAACAATAAGGCTGTGCCACAGGCTTGGGCAGTGTTTGTGTCAGCTGCACTCACCTCCTCAGTTAGGCCAGGGGGTTTTTACCTCAAGCGCTCAGATATCCAGTCCATTAAAACTCGGGGTGGACAAGGACACATCATTTGCTTAGTGCTGCAGTGAAGACTCTGGCTTTGGTGATGAATGTTTCATGACCTGGTCTCTGGAGAATGCGATACTGACCACGTAGCAAGTGGCTGAAAAGAAAATTGTCCAGCTTTTCCTCGTTTGCCCTGAGCCATATGTTGCAGAGCACTGACAAGTGCAGCTATGAGTTACAGGACTTCTCTCTGTTTAAAAAAAGTGGCTTCTCTGACAAGGCTGTTCTTTCTACCAGAAATGTGTATGGTACAGTCAAATTCCTCTCTGTAGCCCAGTAATCATAGTGCAAGTCCTTGTAAAAAAAGTGCTAATAGGAACTCCTGCTTCTACAGATTGCTGAGCATTTGAGGAGGTGGTACAGGAGCTTATGTTTCAGATTATCCCCGAATGCCAGCAAAGATGGAGATCCCTTAGTGAGCCTGGAAGCTCCCAGGGTGGTGCTCTCAGTGTAGCAGCAGAGAGAGCTGGCTGAAAAAACATCTTAATTTCTTCACACAGGAACACTGATGTGAATGGTAAAGGTGGAGTTTCTTGCCAGGAAGGGTGAAAACAAAACCAGTGTAGGCCCCATGATCCAGATGAGGTGATTTCTGCCAGCAAAATCATGAAGAAACTCTATCCACATAACTCAGAGCAGTTGCAGGGGAAACCCAAGCCTGCTCTGAACCCCCAGAAGTGACATTGCAGTGCTAGGGGTGGCACTGCTGAGGCTCTCAGTCTATTTTTAAGCAGAGGCAATGAGCCCGGAAACCTCTGACAGACCAGGAGCAAGTGTTTTAGCACCTAGCAGGGGTTCTTCTCCCTGATACTTTATTGTGCCACATAAGCAGAACTCAAATTCTAGATTTTCTCCCATATCTGTGTGTTTTTTCTCCTCAGAGAGACTTTGCCTTCTCCCACTCCAACTGCATGAGTAGTGTGAAGCACTCAAAAACCTCCTGAGAGATATCTGTGAGAGGAATTGCTGCGGAGCTCAGGCTGCAGTATGGGGTCAATGTGTCATCAACTCCATTTTACAGAGGGAAATCTGGCGGCTCAGTCAGAGCAGTTATTTATTAAGGTCAGGCTGAGACCCAGCGTCCTCATTTCTTGGGCTGTCCTACCTTCTGCTAAGCAGCTGGTGGCGAGGCAAGCTGTGGGGGACCCAGCAGATGGTATTGAGGAATGGTGTGGAAGGAAGTGTGGGAAGGAAGTGCAGTGGAGAACGTGGCCAGATACCACTGTGATACTCTCCCAGGCACTCGTATCCAACACGTAGCAAAACGACTCCACGCCTTTCTCCTCTGCCTTAGATCCTTGGCTCTTCAGGAGACCCTTCTCCAGTCTATTCTTTTGCAGCTTACATTGGAATGATTTAATTGATTTTAATTAGCCCTAACGCAGGGCACGTCTGCTGCTTGCCTGAGACATCATAATCAAAGAAAGGTCCGCACTGAGGAATATCAGAGCTGCTCCTGTCCTCACTAAAACAGGAGAAATAACAACCAAACCTCAGGGGAGAATTCGGCATCTACCGCACCACTGAGCACAGCTGTACCAGGTCTGTCTCGTCACTGCCTGCATGATTAGTGACATATCATTTGTTTGCTGCAAAAGGCACATAAGTTGAGGGAACAAAGCTGGTAATTAGAGCAACACAGCTCAGATGTGACACGTTCTGCCTGAGCTTCCAAACCAAACACTTGGCTCTGCTTCTTTGGATGGCATTTCTCTTACGCCCACCTCAGAACTGCAACCAAGCTGATTTCAGGCCAAGGGAGGAGAGTAAAAGGGCTACCAAAGGGACATCCTTCTGCTTCACACTGCCACTCAGTGCTTTGTATCTACACCCAGACAACAAGCTTGCAGGTATTTTGTGAAATGGAAATGCAACTTTAGCACCTCGTGTGTACCAATATTTAAAAATCCTCATGAAGGCATTCCTAACCCAAGAATATCATGTGCAGAGTTTTGAAATGACTGTAAGCCCTGCAGCATGCTCTGAGAAATATCAGCTCTGGGCTTGCTTGAGCCAGTGGAGAAATGAACTGTAAAGCTCAAGAGGACTAGTGCAGAATTTCTGGCATCACCCTTCTCCCCTTCAGAACACATATCCTTTATTCTGATTTTCTCAGACAGCACCAAAGTGCCCTGCTATCAAAGTAAGAGCCTCTGCTCCTTATATGCAGATATTTATCAGTAATACTCAAGATCTGAACTTTTTTCAGAAATCATACGGCCACCAGAACTGTGATCTCTAAGCAGCAGCCTCTGCTTTTCACTGGCTTTAAGCATTAATTGCATCTTCCTTGCTGGTCTATCTGGCATCTCTGTGCATTAGACAACTATTTGGAAAAGATATTTTAGCTTCTATGGCATATCCCTGAAAAAATGTTCTGTCTGTTGCTGCTTTTAAGCGAGTCTCCTGCTCATGGATCAGAGAATGTTTAAATTTAGATGAAAACAAAAATATCAGCTGTATTTAAAGACATGGATGAGAAAATCAGAAAGTACCAGGCAGTACGTGTTTCTTAAGCAATCAGCTGCCTCTGGTCCTCTCAGAACTCTTAAAGAACATGGTGGATGTGGCTCTTTAATGTATAATTGCCATTTAATGTCACTGAAAGGTTCACCAGGGGACCTGAATGACAATATGAGAGCCAGCATGGACTCACAGAAGTTCCCTCACAGCCCCCTGAAGTGTTGCCATAGCAAAGTCTGCACTGATCTCTGCTGATTCACAGGAGCTGCGTGCTGCTGGCTGTGCTGGGGCAGGGCAGGCTGAAATAGGTACATTTTTTGCGTGACTCTGAGAAGCAATTTTTGTTGCAGAAATATAAGAATATATAGATGGAAGTACAAACAGAGCAACCAAAAAACTCTCAGGCATGGCTCTGTTGCAAGCTGGGAATATCTGCAGCATTTGCTGGAGGAAAGACGGGAAAATAAAATCAGATTCAGAGAATGAATAATGACTAGGGATAGAGAATACAGATTATTGGCAAAAGTAAGGGTAATTTAAATAGAGTTTGGGCTAAAATCTTAGTTAGCAAAGTTAGCTCTATTGTAGTTGTGTCTGCATTTGTTTTGTAGCTGACAGCACAGAGGTGTGCTGGAATCGAAATCCACAGGATTTGTGTTCTGCTGCTTTGTAGCACTGTGGTGAATGCAAGGTCTCACCTTAGCCAGAGACTGGACATTTGCAGAAATGTAACTGAAAGATTACTTGGGTCTATTTTAGTATATCCAAACATGCTTTGCTTTAGGCTGATATCTGTACTTCTCTTTCTTCTGTCCGGTATCCAGAAGAAAAATAAATGAAATCAGAAAAAATGTCTGAAAATCTCCCGATAGCAGCATATCTAAATGAGATTCCCAGAAACATGCCTTGACCTTCAGCCATTCTCAGTGATTGAAAACTTTGGGTTCCCACACTTCTTGTTCGCACTGAGTGAACGAGAACATTCGGTCTAAAAGTTCTCAGTCTTCACTGAACTTTTCAGCTGAGTCATCAGTACAGACCCGTTCTCAGCCAAAGTGCTGCCTTTTGCCACCTAAGAAATGACAAGCAGCTGAAGGAGAGCACTTCATTTGCTGACTGAGAGCCAGCTCTTTCAG
This sequence comes from Mystacornis crossleyi, assembly GCA_013400655.1. Taxonomy (NCBI): domain Eukaryota; kingdom Metazoa; phylum Chordata; class Aves; order Passeriformes; family Timaliidae; genus Mystacornis; species Mystacornis crossleyi. The sequence goes on from VYZQ01059491.1 coordinate 122,039, forward strand.
AGGCAAGGGCAGTAGCGTGGGAAATGGGAGAAGAATCTGTTTTATTTCCTTGTGCATCTTTAAGCACGGGAGTTGGCACTGCTGTAATTATCATTTTCTCCGCTGGCCACAGTGAGCTGCATCAAAACCTGTTGTAACTCTCTGTGGTGCTTCATCGTTTCATATTTACTGTTCTGCTCTGGGGTTTGGCTGATCTGGAGTAAAAGAGCAACCTCCAGAGTTACAGCCCTGCTTGCTCCCTCCTAAATCCCATCATAAAGGATTTTCTGATCTCTGAATGGCTGATTGACTGATTACACAGCTTTTCAATAATTTTAGTCATGTGAAAAGCTGGTGCAAAGAGCTGGGGACCTTTTCTATGCCCTGAATGAGGTATCAGATCAAATCCACAGGCAGTGATGTAGCTCCATAAACTGAGAAAAAAGATCAAACATGTGGCATTGCTCTGTGGCTCTGATGCAAAGGAACTGAGTGAAATATGATTTTATCCTCAGAGAAGATACACAGCCCTTCTGACTGTGCTGGAGCTGGCCCCAGGAGATCAGTGAGGTTAGCCAGAAAATGTCTGGGTAGCTAACTGGTCCCAATTTTTGCCTAGTAGAAAAGAATCTAGAAAGTAACTGCAATGATTACTTTTCAATGTATTCTTTTTAAAATGAATTAGCTGGATTATTAGTTATACCATCTATCTCAGGCTGGCATCTTGACCTCAGCAATTTCAATTTTCCTTACAGGATGGAGAGACCAAGGTTTTACACAAAGATTTCTTAAAATGCCCGAGGAGCTGGCAGTGTTTGCTGCTGGTTGTAAGATTCTCTGAGCCTAGTGGGCCTCCATCAAACATGATTCATTTGTCTAGTGACAAATAGGATCTGAACTCAACAAAATTTAATCAAAATGGGATAATGTCTGCAATTTCAGTTCAGGCTCTTGCATGAATTTAGGGTGAGTTTTTGCTTTCATAAGCTCTCAAGTGTCGCTTTTCTTCTTTTTTTTTCTTTCTGAAATTCCTTCTGGGCCTGCATTATTGCTGCAATTTGTTTCACCTTTCACATAGGGTTTTTTAATCTATAAGAGCCCACTGTGAGTGACTGTAGCTGAGATGCTTTGTAAAGCAACTGTTGAAAAAGAATAGGTATTTAATTACCTTTCCCTTCCCATCTCATTTCTTCTGTAAATTATAAAAATAATCCCCAAATCATAATGACTTTGAGATGATGTTTTCTTTCTAAATTCAAATCTAGGAAAAAAAAGGGTTTTTTTTCAGGTAATGATTTCATTGACATTTCCTTTCCTGTGATTCCCATCTCCCTTCCTGANTAGGTATTTAATTACCTTTCCCTTCCCATCTCATTTCTTCTGTAAATTATAAAAATAATCCCCAAATCATAATGACTTTGAGATGATGTTTTCTTTCTAAATTCAAATCTAGGAAAAAAAAGGGTTTTTTTTCAGGTAATGATTTCATTGACATTTCCTTTCCTGTGATTCCCATCTCCCTTCCTGAAGAGGTGACCCCCGTGGGGGGGATGGGCATGAGTGGATGCGTGGGGCACGGGGTTTCTCTGTCCCTGTTCCCTTGGTCATGTGTACCCCAAATCCCGTCCCCCACTGGTCAGTTTGAATGTAGCCCGCGGGAATCCTGTACTTAAGGGAGTGTTCACGGGACCCCGGGGGGGTTGTTCCAGACCTGTTCTGGGGGCAGGTCGGTGTCGGAGTCCCTGCCGGGCTCCGGCCACGTGCGGCCAGGGGGAATAAAATCTGAAAACATCTATCAAATATCGTCTCCTTGATTCTTCCACGGGCCAAGGCTGTCTCCCAGGGAA
>VYZQ01059491.1:124552-138086 GCA_013400655.1 Mystacornis crossleyi
TTGGGGACTCCAAGGGGTGGATGGCATTCTTTTGAAATTGTTGTGATTGTGTGTGTGTCTATTCAGGTGTTTCAAATGATGTGCTTTAAAACCCTTGAGAGAAACCATCTTATTTAAAACAAAAAGGGTGAGGTGAAGAGGTGACCCCCGTGGGGGGGATGGGCATGAGTGGATGCGTGGGGCACGGGGTTTCTCTGTCCCTGTTCCCTTGGTCATGTGTACCCCAAATCCCGTCCCCCACTGGTCAGTTTGAATGTAGCCCGCGGGAATCCTGTACTTAAGGGAGTGTTCACAGGACCCCGGGGGGGTTGTTCCAGACCTGTTCTGGGGGCAGGTCGGTGTCGGAGTCCCTGCCGGGCTCCGGCCACGTGCGGCCAGGGGGAATAAAATCTGAAAACATCTATCAAATATCGTCTCCTTGATTCTTCCACGGGCCAAGGCTGTCTCCCAGGGAAAGGTTGCAGCCACCCCACTGCAACACCTTCCTGCCTTTTTTACTTTGTTTCAAAGATGAGGAGGAAGTTGTCTGCATGGATCACACTCGAGGTTTTGCGTAGCTGCATTTCCACAAACCCTTCACCTTCCCTTCTGAAAATCCTCAGTTTCCCATCCCTGAAGTGACAGACACCTCAAGTTCTAGAACTGGTTATGGAGAGGAAGAAGCTGGACCAGGGATCCTGTGAGCCAGTGACAGAACTGTGCTGGGGATTGCATCACCCAAAGCTGATCCCATGTGCTCCCCTTCCTGCTTGGAAACCTGTGGATGTCTTGTCCTCCTGGTTGGTTATCTATTGGTTTGGTTCGAGCTTAAGCTGGAGAGCTCACAGGGCTCTTTGTTTCCTGGAAAGTCTGTCTTCTTGGGGTTAAAAAAGAATAGGAAACTAGAAAAGCACACGTCTCTGCCAGGGCTTTATGCTCCCATGTCCACACTGTGCCAGTCAGGAACACACAAGCCAATAGCAAATTCTTAGCTGATGTTGTGTTTTCCCAACCTTTTCTCACTCTATTTCTCTTCTTCAGTCCTCTAATTTTCTACTCTTTTGTTGAGAACATTGGTCAGGCTTCTATAGCCCATTTCAGAAATGAGATGTTAGGTTATATAGCCCTTCAATGAGACAGTCCGTTATGTGTTTGAAAGAAAAGTGGCAGCTTATGTCCATCAGCCTCATGTAAAGCTACTCGGCCTCATTAAATGGCTGCTGTGTGAAGAACTAGTGACCATTAGTTGTGCTTTAAGTAATCATGTTCCTCTAATGCACACATTGTTTTGTAGAAAGTCTTAGCCTATTTTAGATGAACGATAGCGTGAATGTATCCTCATGAACAGTGCAATAACAGGTTAGAGGATAATCTGGGATTTCAGATCAGAGACACTGGTGTAGCCCAAATCTAGGGCTGCACATTATAGCTCCTCTCCAGGAATTTACACCATAGCTGCTATGTGATCATGCAAATAGCTGTAGGCTGAGTTCAGACGGATGGTGTTCAGCATTTAATCTTCCTCTAGAAGCTCTGGGATATGGTAAAGCTCAGATATGGTAAAATTTCACTTCTCAGCTTACAAGACAAAGTAGGGTTTTACTGAGAGATCAGAGAAGTGCAGTACCCACAAAGGAGGAAGGTCCATTTGGATTAGAGAACAAATTTGACTTTATCTTGGGTTTGCCATTGTTGTGGTCAATGTGGCTGGCACCAATTTAATGAGCACCCTCTGATAGCACCAGAGAAATAATTTCCATGAGCACCCAGCACTAATTGTTGCTGAACCAAAGACAAGCCAGTTCTGAGATGAGATTCCTTGTGTGGTGCTCTGTGCAGCCATCCCAGTACATGCTAACAAATAACCAGGGCAGAAGTTGTCATTATTAGATGTTGGCTAGGAAAAGCTGATGTCCTTTTGCCATGTATTGCATGTAAACACTGCCCTGCTCAGTGTCAGGCCCTGGTATGAGCATTTCCTGCATTTTTTCCTGTAACTATTTGGTCCAAAATCCTCTGAGCACAAAGAAGGTGCAGTGGGGCAGATCCTGTGAATCCCTATGTACTTGCTGGCCTGATGCTGGAATCAGATGGTTGTTGCAATTCCCACCCATTTCTCCTACAATTTTACTGCCAGCAGGTTGTTAAAATGAAGTTTTGTGTGGGGCAAGGCCTTTTATAAACGTGAGGCAAATGAGAACCAACCACTGCTGGAAGATCAAAGACCTTGGTGAGGATGTGCCCATCTGGCCGCCTGTCCCCCCTGCAGTGGGAGAGGGCCTGTTGTCAGCCAGGCTGGCAAAGGGCTCCAGAGGGGTGGACAGAAGGTCCAGCCCAGCTTTCCTATATATCACCATGTAAAGCCAATTCAAGGAAAACACCAGGAAAAGCAATAAACCCAAAAACACTCCCAGAAAAGCAGGAGAGTGGAAACAGCTAATCCAGTAAAAGTAAAGGTTTTTGGTTTACTGGTTGACAAAGTCTGAGAAATGTATCAAAGGCCTGTCCAAATAAATCCCTGATAAAGAAATCACTGACCTGTTCAAGAAGAAAGTCTGATAAATGAGTACATTTCAAATGCATGGATCCAAAACCCATTGCCCAGTAGCAGAGCACCTTCCCTCCTCCCCATATTTTCAGGGTTATCTATTATAGAAATAGATACATGTGCAGTGAAAATCAGTATTTGACAGGTTTCTGCTGTACAGCAGGCAGATTTGCATTCTGGAAGCATTAAAAGACAAATCTTAAACCTTGTGGGTATCCGACTTCATTTTAACTTCTCAAAGTCCAAAGAAGTTGTAAGTCAGCCTCTTTCTTCTCTCCAGATCTGAAGTTGGTTTTGGGGAAATGATGAAGTGTGTCAGGTTAGGCTGGTGTGATATATCATTGGTAAATCCATGTTACATATCAACCCATTTTCTAATTAAGCCTGTGCCTGTAAGAACAATTTCCTTTGGAGTTTGTTTCAGAACCTGGAATGTTGCTGAGATTACAGTAACGGGCCTGTTGTTGGCAAAACACATATTCATCCTTTGTTTCTGTATAGGCAAGATATAGAAACAAAGTCCCTTGATAGACTTTGTGGATGCCCATGCTCCAAGGCCTGTGACTTTACAAAACAGTTGTATCACTCTTCCAGCATGAGAGGTTCTCATCTACTGCTCTCAGAGACATTTACTTACATCTTAAGTCAAGTTCAAGGCCTTGTCTCCACATTCAGCTTTTCTTACTCATCATGAGGCTATTTCGATGCACACTTTGTGTTATCTTTACTTAAATCTCATGCTTTTCATGCGATGTCCTTGATTTGTCTGTTTTTGTCCCCTGTTTCCTCCCATGTCAGGGAAATTTCTACTCTTTGGTTTCCCCCGTGTGACAGATCTCAGCCTCACCGTGTCAGTTCTGACCCTGGCTCTACACAGCAGGGCACAGTTGGCTTTTTGCTGCTACTCTTCAGCAGAACCAGCCCCATTTACCCTCTTAACTCCCTTTCAGCCAAATATTGTGGTGAAAGAGGTTTGTCCCTCTCTCTGCTCATTCAGCTCTCTCCCTCTCTGGTCATAGAGGAGGCCAAAGTGAATTGAAGGGACTTGAGAGCCTGAGTAGCAACAGGAGGGTGGGACTGTTAATGATTTCTTTCCGGGACCTGACAAGAGCATCTGCAGTCAGCAGCCTTCCCATTGCAGTGGACTTGGTTTCAAAAATTTTGTGAGTCATAACATGGGAGAAAGGATCTGCAGTTCCTAATCAACCTCTACAGCAACCTATTCCCTCACCAAAACAACAAACCAGCAAAATCCTGCAACACAGTGCAAAGGATTCATGCTTATAATAACAAGTTTTCCATGGTTTAAATGACAGCACTCTGAATTAACAGTTCTGCAGTTGTTGTGTTCAGGTATTAACATCTGAAAAGTAATAATTAATTATTCAAAAATATTTGTGACATAGCAGCTGTGTAACAGTTTTTCATTAACTACGTTGTTGTTTATTTGCTCATAAGTCCTCATTTAATATGCTTTTTAAATCAACTACTATTTAATCAGCAATAGCTGCCTTATGAAGTCCGAGGGAATCCTCATGAAGCATTATTGCAAAGCACTGGTACATGCAGTGTTACTGTCTGTATTCTAGGAATTCAAGCCTTCCAACTTCCCAGTAGCAAGCTACACAAAACTGTGGTCTTAAAAATAAATAACATTTAGTTGATGGTTTAAAAAAATAACAAAATTCCTTTCCTTCTGACAAACAAGTAGTAAACTTCCAGTGTCTTTGGGATGCCATTGACTAGTATCACCTGGGTCATAGAAAAAGCTGCTTTCTCCTTGGAGAATCCCTGTAAAATCCCTTAGACTGGATCAATGCAGTTGTTTGGCTGGTTGGTGCCCTGACGTGCAGCCTACAGAGCAGACCTGGCTGCCAGACAGAGACCAGGAGTTCCAGCTCCCAGTGCCAGCCTGGGTGGTATGAACGCCATGGGCAGAACACGCTGCTGCCTGGTGCCGAGTGCACCAGAAATGGTGCAGAGTGCCCAGACTCCTCCTCAGTGCTAAAACACAAAAGATGAGGGTGCTTTACTCCTCAAAAGACTTGTCAGTACCACACAAGCTCTTGCAAAATTTCCAGCTTCAGCAAAGTGCACACAAATCGTCTACAATTTCCTGAATGAAAGCAGGATAATTTGAAGATCAACATGAGGTTTCAAAGCAAACATCTGGTTTGAAAGCTTTTCTCTTCCTTTCTTTGTCCTTCCTGTTTCAGCTAGGTCTTTCTGACCTCATTTTGAAGATGATGCCTAATGCAGTCCTTTCCTGTGACAGTGACTCCATTCTTAAGTCACAAATAATTTTTTCATGTAACAGTAGGTAACTTATAGAAAAAATACATAGAAAGGCTTTGGGTATTTTCAGGTTATTCTTTCAGGGCTTATGAGAAAAAATATGTTAAAAGGCATTGTAAACTGCATTTCCAAGTATTCATAAGTCTCCTGGAAGACTTGTGGGCTTTTAAATCTTTTTAGCATTATACTCTTAAAATTGGCATAGTCATAGAAGCCCACCTTCCATCACTTCATATTTTCCATCTTCAAAATCTGAATTTTCCCATTTCGAGGGTCTTTTGCTTGTAAGGCATGTGGATTAAGAGTGCTCCACTTGTTTTAGTCCTGTGGACTTACACTGGTGCCATAAATGTTCTTGGACTCAGCAGGAGTGCTGTTAGTCCTGAAACATTGCTTGTGTTCAATAGTAATACAGATGGGGCTGTATGAGAAGGGATGGAAAGAGTTTGTATAATACTGGGAGTGGAAGAAACAAAAACCTAAAAAATAATAGTCTATTTTAATTTTAAATCATTAAGGAAGTCATTAAGGAAGTGTTCTCTTGGCCCAAGTAGGTGCAATGCTGTAGTAGCAACTCAACCCAGAAGATTTTAGATGGCACCACGTCCCCTCCTCTCTGAAGAAATGAAGCTTCCCATACAGGGCAAGAGAGGCACTTCAGGAACACATCAGGAACCCTCCTCCCAGAAACCTCTGGATCATCCACTTCCACCAGTGCTCATCCATAGCATGAAGAGGGGAAAAAACCAAGATGCTGAGATGGGAATTGATGTTTCAGGGTGATATTTGTACCAGCTGCAAGATTTTCTTGGAATCTAATGGGTAACAAGTTGGCATAAATGATTGTTAGCTAGTGCAGCATTATACNCTCAAAAGACTTGTCAGTACCACACAAGCTCTTGCAAAATTTCCAGCTTCAGCAAAGTGCACACAAATCGTCTACAATTTCCTGAATGAAAGCAGGATAATTTGAAGATCAACATGAGGTTTCAAAGCAAACATCTGGTTTGAAAGCTTTTCTCTTCCTTTCTTTGTCCTTCCTGTTTCAGCTAGGTCTTTCTGACCTCATTTTGAAGATGATGCCTAATGCAGTCCTTTCCTGTGACAGTGACTCCATTCTTAAGTCACAAATAATTTTTTCATGTAACAGTAGGTAACTTATAGAAAAAATACATAGAAAGGCTTTGGGTATTTTCAGGTTATTCTTTCAGGGCTTATGAGAAAAAATATGTTAAAAGGCATTGTAAACTGCATTTCCAAGTATTCATAAGTCTCCTGGAAGACTTGTGGGCTTTTAAATCTTTTTAGCATTATACTCTTAAAATTGGCATAGTCATAGAAGCCCACCTTCCATCACTTCATATTTTCCATCTTCAAAATCTGAATTTTCCCATTTCGAGGGTCTTTTGCTTGTAAGGCATGTGGATTAAGAGTGCTCCACTTGTTTTAGTCCTGTGGACTTACACTGGTGCCATAAATGTTCTTGGACTCAGCAGGAGTGCTGTTAGTCCTGAAACATTGCTTGTGTTCAATAGTAATATAGATGGGGCTGTATGAGAAGGGATGGAAAGAGTTTGTATAATACTGGGAGTGGAAGAAACAAAAACCTAAAAAATAATAGTCTATTTTAATTTTAAATCATTAAGGAAGTCATTAAGGAAGTGTTCTCTTGGCCCAAGTAGGTGCAATGCTGTAGTAGCAACTCAACCCAGAAGATTTTAGATGGCACCACGTCCCCTCCTCTCTGAAGAAATGAAGCTTCCCATACAGGGCAAGAGAGGCACTTCAGGAACACATCAGGAACCCTCCTCCCAGAAACCTCTGGATCATCCACTTCCACCAGTGCTCATCCATAGCATGAAGAGGGGAAAAAACCAAGATGCTGAGATGGGAATTGATGTTTCAGGGTGATATTTGTACCAGCTGCAAGATTTTCTTGGAATCTAATGGGTAACAAGTTGGCATAAATGATTGTTAGCTAGTGCAGCATTATACCAAATGGACCCATTATGCTGCAAGGAGTGCAAAATAAATTCTGGATGATGGGACATATCCTTAGGCAAAGAGGGAAATTCAGGGAAGAAAAAGCCTTTGTTGGCTGTCTGTGTTTGTTTAACAGGAGACTATAAAAAATATGATCCCAGGCTAAGTTATGTCATCACGCACCCTAAAAATACACAATTAACGAATTTATTAGTCAAAGTCAACATTACATCCAGTAGTTATAGCTCATCTTAATACACTCCCGAGCCTCACAGTGGATTTCCCAAAGGCAAACATGGCTGTAAGAGGGAGAGAATCAGCTGACAGGCCAAGAAGTTTTTATTCCACATGGACCAAGTTTTTGAGTTTTGACCCGGTGCCCCAATTACCACGATGGCTGATGGCAGACAAGGAACCTTGGCAGAGGAATCTGCCCCCTACAAAAACACCCAATGAGGCTGGCTTTGTGTCAAGAACACCTGCAGGGAAGGGCAGGACCAAGTGCAGCTCAGCAGAGAGGGCCAGGCTGTGAGAGGTTTCTGTTCCTTTGTCTCCCTGTGCCCCGGACAGGGCAGGAAAAAAATCACTAAATCCAGCACAGGAGCCCAGGCAGCAACAACCTGGAACTCCAGCACAGTCTCTGCTCTCAGTTCCCTTAAGAAATCCATAGATTTCAAAATCAACCTTTTTAATCTTTAATAGCAACAGACTCATGAGAGATTATAATTGTTGATTCCAGTGTCAGACAGAGAGCCTGGAGCCCAGAGCCAAGTTTTTAAAACACGCCTGACCAAAAGCATTAGGAAAGCAGTGTGTCAAAGTCTTTTTCAGTCATTTGTGCTCTGGCTTTCTGAAAACAAGCTTCTGTGTGCCAATATTCCCATGTCCCTTGCAGCTGGGCTGAGGTGGAAGAGCCTGTCATTTAATTCTTGTCTTCACTGCCAGAGTTGGCTCCTGAAGCTCATGTGGCTGAATACTGATATCCATATGCCCGGTGTAAGCACAGACGTACAGCAAATCAGTTTGCATCACCAGCAATCCCTTGGTAAACACTGGCTGCCTTTCCAAAGATCAGTTCGAGTGCCAGGCACTGTGGTGTAGTGCAGGAGTTGCTGGGTGAGAACGTGTTCCTTGCAGATGCCTGGGATGGGGTTTGGTCTGCAGGGCACAGCCTCCAAGGCTCTGAGGTGCTGTGGAAGGCACTTCAGGCAGCAAAACGGCCCCCAGGACTTCCCATCTCACTGAGAAGGAGAAAGGCCATGTCCTGGAGTCATTGCTTGGGGATGTTTCCTTTAGAAATAATAGATCAGACCCTCCACTTCTTTAGGTTCTGCTGCTTGTCCCCAGCATCAGCCCTTTGTCCCACGACACCAGAGCCTCTTCTGAGCCCATCAAAGGTGAGAAGACACAATGCAGGAACAAGCAGACACTGCCATTTCAAAATGAGGTTCCCGATGCTCACGGGGTCTCTGGGCAGGGGACATTAATCTGTCACACTCATCAGGTGGCACATCAGCTGCAGGAGGCCCTGGGAGAGCACAGCCTGTCAGGGGCACGCTGCTCCTGAGTGGGCAGAGGGCTGTTGGCAATTCTTCTCATTATTAGTTTTTTTAAGCAATTCTGCTTTCTGTTTCACTTGCAAACTAGACCTGCCAGGAAGGAAATAAAGTAACCTGTTGAGAGGAGCAGAAAATGAAAGACTATTTTAAATCACATTTTAAAATGTAATTATTATAAATTTTTCTTAACCCTTGAGTCATAGGTAACTACAGAGGTGGAGTTTCCCCTAAGCCTGAAAATAGCCTAAGACTGTTAATAGTAAAATAATTTTTTATGCTTTTCTTCACATTTCATTCTGCACAAAGTGAGTATCTGGAGGTTATTTTATGGGGGAAGTGCCCCCTGACTCAAAATAGCCCTTGGTGGTAGCAGGTTGTCCCTTCTGTGGCCTATGTTTGTCCCAGCAGGGCAGGAGTGTGCTTGAGGCTGCTCCATATCCAAGCTGCTCTGCATTTCTCACCACCCTTGGGCACTGCAGGGGCACAGGGAGGAGAACTTTTTATTGCCCTCTTGTTCCTCCTGGATGCAGAAAGGAGTCAGGCCTGCTGCCTGCAGCCAAAGCCCTGCCTTTAGAAACACTCAAGGGATTGGGTCTGCCTCTAAGTTTTTCTTCTGCAGGGAAAGACATATTTGCATTTCCTGATGCTGTGCATCACACTTCAGCTATGGCAGTCTGGACCACAGCTTTGATTTGCTCTTTTTTTTTTTTTTTTCTGGGCAGTGGAAAGGGATCAATTCCCTGATTTAGCCACCTTAGTGGTCTGCCTAAGGTGGTACAGAGGCCTCTCCTCCTGCCTGGATACAAATGGGGGAGATGGAGGAGGAACCACAAGTTAAGGCAGAGCTTGAGCTCAGGAATTTCCTATTCAGGAGCCAAATCTCAGGTTTGCTGCTCTGCTCCTGTGTTCAGTGTTCACCCACACTCAGCAGGCTCTCTCTGGAGTTCCCCAAGGTGAGAACCAGCAGTTCAAAGGTCCAGCACAAATCCCACCCCACACTGACCTGCACAGCTTCAGCGAGTGTGCAGCAAGACTGAAGAGGCTGAAGGTTCCTGTCAGACCTGAGCTGCAGCTTGAAGGCTTCACGACTTCTACAGATTCTGTCGCATCTCAACGAGAATCGAACATCCCAAAGATCCAGGCACAGCAGGGCTGGCTGGAACAATAAGCCCTAAAGGATATTCAGTAACAGGCATAGCTTGGGACACTGGATTTTTGATCATTAATCTTGATGTTTGCCAGCTGCAGCAGCACACATCTTGCTGCTCACTCATGGGTGGGAGAGGTCTTGCCTGCCTGGCTTCTCCCTCTGCCTGGGAGTGCACTGGAAAACTGATGGAGAAAGAGGACAGAGCCATACTACAAGCAATACCTTTCTGTAATGGGGGAAATTAGGTTGAACACACTGTTTCAAGCTTCTGTGTCACCAAGAAACTCAGGTCCTTTATTTATTATTTGTATTACAGTAGCACCTAGAGGCCCCAAGTTGCTAGGGTTTGTGGAGCACTTTGTAGGAGATGGCTACTACTCCTATGTCAGTATAAAATGATGAAAAGAGTGGGAAAGGAAGGAAGAAAACCGACCTGACTGAGGCGCTATGGAGCAGCGTAAGTAAAGAAAAAGTGAAGTTGCAGCTCTCTTAGCAGATACTTGTGCTGCCAAGCACAGTCACAGCACTTCAAAAAGCTGCAGTGCCTTCAGCTCAGCTACAAAAAATGACTGCCTGCTCATTCTAGCCCTTCTTCAGCAGTGATGTGAGTGAATTCGTTTTATTCCACATTGCAACACATTAAATCTATGACCATGATCTGGCTGAGGGTTGGTGGCGCCTTCAGATGTGTTTGCTTGACTGGCCGTGATCAACTGCCCTCTCATGCCTGAGCCCAATTCAGTGTCCGCACTGCAAATTTTCTTTGTAATTTTAGTTTGGAAATAAGCTTGTTAATTTCTGCCTAAGCTGTGGAATAGGCATCTCTCTTCACTCCAGTTTTATCATGCTGGAACTCTCTCATGGTATTTTCTCTCTTTGGTCAGAAAAGATGAATTTATTGAACACAATGTAGAAGAAGCACTTCAGACGCAGCACCTGTGTGTGAAGAGTGTATGTCTGCACATCCCTGTAGCACAGACCAAAACAACTTGCTGCTTCTCCCATCAGGTGCAAACCTGGCATGGACCCTGTTGGGAGGTAGAATGGGACCTAAACGTATAGTTTGATGCATTTGCTACCACTCCTCTGAAATTCTGCTGGCATTTATAGCAATAATAGATCTGCTTGTGAAGAAAGAGATTCTGTTATAAAACAGCAATCTCTGCCTTTCAAAAAAAAAAACACCTAAAAACTATGCATTTTCTTCTTCTTGCCTAAAGTTTAAGTACATTTATAGGAAACATGAGCTGTAATTTCACTGTTTTCCTTCTTTAAAATATGTTTTAAAAGGAAATCAGACCTCAGCACATTCTGCAGTTTTTCAAAAGAGCAATGCAGAACTGGCAGTACTACAATTTGAATCTTGTCTAAAAGCCTGACAAGAATAGGAGTAATAGGTGCAAAGTCTCTATTTATTTAGCTCCAGCCACCACCAGTTCTGAATTTATCTTTTGCAGCATCCTTATGCAATGCTGACAAAAACTCTTAATGTTTTGTGACTTGGCAACGTGAGCACCAGGTCCTGCCCGCGGTCGTGCCATGGCCCTGCACAAAGCTGGAGGCACAGCGCTGGTCTTGGCAAAGCCCAGAAGGAGGATCAGACCTGCAGAGACCTGCAGAACATATTGGCTGGTCAAACATTTTTTTCTCAATCTTTTCACTTTGTGTCAGCCTCGATCAGGACAAGTTTGTTAAAGGCATCTTTAGAGTGATTAGCTCTCTGCTCTCGGCCCATTCCACCCGCGTCTGCTCTCCTGATCCCGACTAACGCAGAGCCAGCAGTGATGACGAGAGGCCCTGATAACTCTGCCGCCTCCTTGAGTGTGATGCGATGCTCCTGCTGTTGTTAAAGACAGAGCAGGAGCGCTCGACAAGACCCTCTAACAAAGCTCTTGGAAAGCCCCTCCCAAGCCCTCCCAAGCTGAAGGCATTTGAGTAAAGTCCTGTGCTTTTATTCCCCCTCTTACAAGTACTTTCGCTGTGGAGTTGCTCAGTGAGGAACCTTTTCACCGTTATGAGAATGGATAGCAGGAGAAAAAGGATGTTTTTGTTCCGGAGTGATTTGTGGACCTTTCAGATGAAGCTGACGCTGGGCATCCCGGAGCTATTGGCTGTGCTGTGGCTCTGCTCAGATGACTGAGCTGGAATCTCCTCCCAGACTGCAGAGCTCTCTTCTGGCACTCTTGCATGGTTCTCCAAACCAGCCAGAGTCCATGCAAGCACATTTGGTGTAAATGCTCCAAGATTCAGGTCCTGTTTGCAAGGAGCGGTAGCTGACCCTTCTCTTTCATATTTTCCCTTAAAGCAGGAAGTTCAGAGTCCTTTAACCCTTTAACCATCTCATTGCAGCCTAGATTAGGGAGATTTGAAAGGATCAACCCCAACATTAGCCCATTTCCAATTAGCCTCGTTGCCATAGCAACTTGGAGGGGTTTATTAGCATCAGCATGGCAAACCGATGGAACTGCACAACTTCTTTTGCAGCTGGGGAATGTAAAAAGTGAATCCCCGCATGGAATCATGCTTGCAGGGCTGACATTCAAATCACAGGCATTGTGTGCTCAGGAAAATGACTGTCATCGTTCCTCACAGAGTATTTCACTTTAGCAGGAAGCAGGGGGTGCAAAGAAAGGTTGTTTTTTCCACTTTCCTTTTTTTTTATCTGAGGCTTTAAGATGAACATTAAAATGCAAAGGAGCTAAAGAAATTCAGATACCTTATTTAAACTAGAAAAAAAGAGCAGAGGAATAACCAACCCTGAAGCAGTCAATACTGGATGTGGACTCTGCCTCCTTTATTTTCATATACCAAAGAGCCAGGATATTCCCAGAGACTTTCTTGTGAGGAACACAGAAATGTGCAGAAAGTGGCTTCCATCCTTTATTGATATTTCCTTTTTACTACAAGGAGTTGAAATGTGTGTATTTTTGATCCTGAATGTTGTCATGGTTACAGGACTTCTTGGATGCTGTTTCTTGCACCCCACGAAGGCTGTTGTGCTCTGTGTGGTGGGGATGGTGGGGAGCAGCCTGACCACCCAGCTCACCACAGAGTGGGAATTCTTTGGGATGGATTTCAGTCATGGCAGGAGGGATGCGTATTGTGTGATCACACTCCTACCACTCTTATAAATGCCTACAAGGTAGTGCTCACTCCCTAAGTGTATCCAGCCTTGCATATTTCTGCCTAAACTACTCTTTCCCTTTGTGATTTGATTAAGAGCCTTGTTCCTGTGGATTTGGGGACTGGGATTTTTTTTTTTTTCCAGCACAGACTTCATTTTAAGCTGTAATCCACAACACTGTACAAAACAAAGCCTCATGAAGGAGAAAACACTGGTGCTGATCTCCATAATGTCAGTTCTGTTTGTGCATCTCATGGAGAACCTCAAATCTGCCTGCAAGATCATGTGGCAGACGTGCTGTAGAAGCTGTTGACTTTTCACTCAAAAATGGCAAATGGAATATTTTTGTCTGAACCCCTCCCCACCAATCTTTTTTTAAGATTTTTAGCCAGAGGGTTTTCAGATTTCCAAACCTATAGAAAGAAAACACCAGGAATAAAATTATTTTCTGTGAAATGCAGACAGGCAGAAAACACCAATTTTCTGAGAGGATTTTTCAGTGAAAGGTTGCAATTTGCTGTCAAAGTCATCTTTGTTCTTTTACCAACTACATAAAATGCCATGTCTTAGATCTTGCAGCACTTTACCCCACTCACAGTGCAAATGGAGACTCATAAGATATTACACTTTGTGTTTGTTTATTGTACCCTGAAGTGGTTTAAAGGACCCTTGTGAGCAAATGATAGCACTGTAGGTTGGAGACCAGCAGGTTTGTGCTTTTTCACACTAAGCTGGCGCATGGCCTTGTGCAAAAGCCTGTCTGAAGTGCTTTCTCTCCTTTTACTGTGGACTGTGGAGTGGTTTGGATGCAGATGTCTGTACCAAACCCAGGACTCTGTGTGCTCTGCGGACAGGTTCCTGTTCGTGGTAATCTGAGGGGGGGGGGGTTATAAATG
>VYZQ01059491.1:138091-148200 GCA_013400655.1 Mystacornis crossleyi
ATGAACGGCGGTGGGGGGTGGGGAATAATGTACAAAATAGTATTTTCTGGCCATTGAAGTCTGAAACAGTGAGGTTAGCCAGTGAATACATGCTAATACCATATCTTGACTCACCTCTTGAAGTAGGAAAACTGTGGGTGGAAGTGGGGTGCCCTGTGTTGATGGGCAGGCTTAGGTAAATGAGTGTAAAATCAGGAGATGGCAGCAGTGCCATAGCTGAGCCTCCCACTCCTAACTCACCTTGCCTAAGGTTACAGGCTTGTCTGAATGCCTCATAATTAACTGGTGCCTACGTATGAACGGGCCAGATTCCCTCATCACCTACACTGCTTTGATACTGAGTGAGAATGGTCTAGAAATGGGGGACAGCGATTTGTCGTAGTTAAAGAAAAAACCTGAATTTTATCAGGGTGAAAATAGCAGATGTCCTGAATTCCTCTCCAAAAGGAGCACTGGACGTGTGAAAAATGTTTTGTGGGGAAACGTCTTTGCCCTACTGGGTAGCTTTTCAGGGACTCTGTAGCAGCTGATGAGAGGGTGAGCACTGCTCTCTGCCAGGGAACTTTTGCACTCTGGCTCTTCCCGTCGCAGCTCAGCCCCAGGCTCAGAAGAGCCAAGAGGAAGGACACGAGTGGCTTTCACCACCTGCACAAGCCGGGGTGCCTCTGTGGTGGCAGCAGGTTGGCATTTGGCCTTGGATGTCGGGGCTCCACTTCCATCCCTGTTGCTGTCAAGGCTCTGAGCACAGCTGGATCTTGGGCCAGCCGCTCCTCTCCTGGAGCTGCCTTCGTGCACTTCCCCTCGTGAAAGGTGCTCTGCTGCAGAGGGCTCTTATCAGCACAGAGGAGGGCGAGGGGATGTGAGGGATCCCGTTACTTTCACAGGTAATTGAAAGCGCGTCAGAAATAGAAGCGGTATTTAAATCGAGAGTCTGTGTGAATCTTCCCCACCTGGTGAGCCCGGGAGTTACGGGAGGCTGTCGCACGGTGGAGAATTAACAATTCTGATGAGAGACACTGCCAATTTGAATTGCTGATTTGGAGACCAGGGTAGGAGGGGTGTCCATTAGCTCGTCTCAGGGATTTCCTTTCCCTGCTCCTGGATCGTCACTGAAGGAACTAAGCAGCTGAAGAAATGTGTGCAGATTGCAGATACGGGTATAGACCACCCAAAAGACCTATTTTTTTTTTTCCTTGAGCTAATCTTATGGTGAAATGCTTCCAGAGCAGCGTGCATTGCTCTGTGCATGGGGCTGCTGGTCAGACAGTACTGGGGACAGCAGTGACTGCAAGGCACCTCACGGGAAGGCTGTGGCTTGCATGAGGACCAGGAAACACCTGCTTTGTGATCACAGGGTGCATCCCCATCTCCGTGCTGCTCACAAATCAGCTGCCATAGCGGGGAACATAGAAGCTGTGCGTTGTACTGACAAGCATCAGCCTCAGAGAACTGTTGGGACTCCCACTGCCAACGGGAATCTTTTACAGCTACCTGTAGGGCCCTGAAGGAGCTAATGAGGTCATAAACTCCAGCTGGTCAAGCCAGCAAGGCATGTCCCTTGCCTTTCTTCAGGGCTAGTCAAGCCAGCAGGGAGGGGAGCTCCCGCCTGGCTTCCCATCTCTCCCGAGCCAGACCCACTTTTTGCGACCCCTTCCCCCCTCCCCGACCGTATCACCTGGCTGCCAGTGCAAGCATGGCTGTGAAGCTCCTGGGGAAACAATGTGTGCGTGAACATCACAGTGGGAGCTCAAAGCTTCTCCTGAATTAGAAAAATTATTGATTTCCCCCCACCGTCTTGTTGTAAATGTACATCTGACTGTGGAGAGCATCTTTGGACCGTTTCTGGTGACTGGTGCGTGGGAAAGGGTCCCTCCAAGTGAGTCCATCTCTGCAGTCCTCAAAGCCCTGTTGCCTGAAATTACCAGAACTGCCTGGGGGATTTTTACGTGCAATTCCCATTAGTTAAAATTAACAAATACCAGTGGGCATCTAAATAAAAATTAACGAATACCAACAGGTATCTAAATCCCCAGTGTGATTTTTGAGAACCAAACCAGCATTCTCTGCCAGAGAGAGAGGTCTGTTCAGTACCACTCTCTTGAGTTCGTATTTTCCCTTGGGGCTGCTTGCACATTCCTTACAAGAGACTGAAGATTTCTCTGGAACAGCCCCCGCTCTTTTATGGTGCTTCAGTCACACAAAATAAATATGAAGTGAGCTGATTATATTCCAGGAGCTACGGGATACCACGTGTCAGATCCAAAGTGAACTGACCTTTCCTCTCCCAGGTGGACAGCTCTGACCTTTTGTGATGCTGATGAGAATCGTGGAAGAAATCATGATTAGGGGGAAATCGTGCTTTATTAACATAGGCAGAGCGCAAAGGACTCATCATCTAAAGACCTGCCCCTAGGTGGTGGGACACAAGAAAGAAAACCAAGATGTGTGTCCGTGTTGTACTCTCATTATAGCACTAATGGGAACAGGACAGCAGAGCAGAGGGGACAGCAGAGGTGTGTGATGGGGAATTGTGCTTTGCTGTAGAGGCTTGCTTGCAGTGACAATTATAGCAACAGCAGACCAGGATCCTACTGGTGCAAAGCCTCTTTATAATGCCATTTTACAGAAGTTATTATTTGACAGAGGAAGGTAGGAAGTCCTGATAGCTGCAGTAACAGCCAGTAGAGTTTGGTAGGTTTTGCCTTGCTACAAGGTGCCAAGGAGCTGCTAATGAATAGGGTTATTTTTGGGGGGGTGACTGCAAGGTGCACACACTCACCTTTGCAGGTTTGGGGCGGGGGGAGGAGGGGAGCAAGAAGGGTTTTTCTTGCACAGCAAACATAACTTCAGAAAGTGAGGAGGTTGGTGGGAGGGGAAGGAGGGTGGGGGAAAGCAAGCAAGCACATATTATATTCCAACTGTTTCCACGGTGACATTTCATAATCACAACTCTGGGGGGGAAAACACTCCACTGCAAAAGCTGGAGGAGGCCGGATGGCTTTGTGGATGCAGCCAGCGAGGGACGGCTCTCCCAGCACCTGTGGCTCACCATCTGAAGGACTTGGAAGCAAGGGCCAGCTAAACTCCTGAGGCTGTAGCACAAACTGTGGGCCAGGAATCCAAATGCGTAGCACTCACCATCATCCCTGTCCTTTATTTCAAGGATGAACATTTATAAATAAATACGATATCATCACACTAGATAGGAAGTCTAAATAGCTTCTCTTTCTTGGCAGGAAGGAGGAAAAGAGAGATGTATGTAAGAAAGAGCCCATGAGATGCACATAACAAAGCAGAATCAAATAGCTGAAAGCAGCCTGTAATTAATGAATTAGGTCACCAGGTCTTTGCGTTCCATATTGTCCCTCTTTTTACCCTCAGCCCTGGAGTTAAAGTGAGCTCTAAGCAGATTGAAACCTGCCTTTCCACCACGAGGGCTGTTTACCCAGTGTCCAGAAGAAGCCAGAGCCTTGCTAGCAGTGAGCCACACAAATCCATCGCTGGCTTATTATTCATTTTACAGAGCAGCACCCTGTTCCCCTGAATCACTTCCAAATGTCTGTGGTTCCCTGTGTCATTTTAGGCAGCGTACCACTTGTCATCACGCTGCTACAGATGGCAATAGCTCTTGGGGGCTTTCCTACGAGACGTGGGCAGAGGACAAGTACACGAGGTTTTCATGCTTGGGGACTTTCCTGTAGTTCCTGTGGCAGAGACACACAACGTGCTTCAGCCCCAGAGCTCTTGTGGGTTCTGTGAGCAAATTGATTCCACTGCCAATCTCTCAGATGGGATAAACGTTCTTTTTCTTCCATCACTGGCCATTAGTAGCTGATTAGGATGATCGAAGCTTTCTGAGGGAAAGGTGACAGGATGCAATAGGTTGATTGTGCTGCTTCTGCAGAGCCTAACAGGAGCTCAGGTTTCTCGAGTAACATGACTGAGTGCAGTTGCCCAATAGTCCTAGACTGCATCCAAAGCAAACACACATAAATGTATAAGATTCCTAAAGCAATTACTGTACCTTTATATTCCCGAAAAGAAAATCTTATTTGTCTTGTTTTGTTTTGTTTTGTTTTGTTTTGTTTTTGTTTTGTGACCAAAGCTCCTCGGCTCTGTTCTTTTTCTTTCTCGCTAATGATCTGCTCTCTTCTGATTCCCACTCGCTCTAATTGCAGGTGTTGCTACAACGGGTTGCAAACTTTGTGGTGTGCCAGGTGACAGGGTGTTTGTGTGCTGTTCTTTCTGTCTTGATCAGTTGTTGGGAGTACAAAGGGGTCTGGCCTTTTGTTTGTAACACAGCACTGATCTGTGCTTGTGATGTACAGACAGGCTCAGGCCTCTCAGACCTTGATGAGTACAAAAAGTCCCTAACATGGGCCACCTCCAGAAGCACTTGGTGTAACAGGTCCTATATCCTTTATCTCTCTCTTCCAGCCTGGAAAACAGGATGATTCTTTAAAAATTACTTTCATTTCAGGTATATTCTTAGCTCACTGCCATTTCTTTGGTGTCTAAAGGATGAAGAGGATAAATTACAGATAACCTACAGATCCTCACGCACCCACTAAGCTTTAAAGCTCTTTGTCCAAACAGAGCAACCTAAGAGTGCTGGCTGAGCTGGAGACCTTGCTGGTGAGTGTGTGGAACAGGCAGTGCCCCTGCACCAGGCCACTGCCTGGGGGAGACCAACAGCTGCTGCCGAGTGTGTCCCTTGGCCCGGCAGCACCCCACCTCTGGAGCTGGCAGTGATGTCCCCTGTCATGGTGACCGTCTGGCCATGCCATGGAGGGCTTAGATGCTCTGACAGAGAAGGGAGGAGCTGGGGCATCCCACTGCTGTGGACCTCTGCCACACGTTTGTAGAACATTATTTGGTGAAACTTAGAAACTGGTTTTGGAGCTATGGAAGAGGATCAAAGACACATCTGATGGAGGGTGTCTGGGCCAGGCAGTGCTTTGACTACCTGGACCTTTTTGTTCCCCATTCAACTCCTCTCAGCTGAGTGGTGCCAGTCTGCATTATTCTCTCTCTAGCTTGAATGATTTTCTGTGTCCCAACCTGAAGCCTTTCTGTTTCTCCCCTGTAGTTTCTCCAAGAATTGATGTGTGGCTGATGTCCTGTTTCTTTCAGAAAATCTGTAAATGTCTCTTTATTCCTCTTCTTAACTGAAACCAAAACCATTTTGCTTTCACATCCTTCAAGAATTTAAACAACTTTTCATATAAAATTACATAATGATATTTTGTATTGCAATGAGGTTTTCTTCTTACAGTATTTTGAGGGAGTTCAGATTATTTGTGCAGGGTCCACGTGTGCAAGGCTCTCTGTAGACTTTTCAGAGGTGTCTATCTCCAATCAGCCCTTGTGAAATCCCACTGAATACATACAGGCTGCAAATGTGCTGCAGACCGTGCTGTGTGCAAGGCTGAGACACTCAGGGTGGGATTTCGTGTCATTTGATCCAACGTTGAAATACTCATTTCCCTGTGAGATAGAGCACGGGTAGAAATTAAAGAATGAAGAGAAGTGACATGAATATCTGTATTGATTGCAGAATGACACTGATAATTCTGGTGATTTTTTAAGTTTTCTCCTTTGTGCACAGACTTCCCCCATCCCAGCTGGTAGCTGGCAGCCTGCTCCGGTAGGATGTGATGCAAGGACTGGAAATTGATGCTTCTTTTCTTGACTCAGACACTCCAGTTCAAAACTTTGAGTCCTTTGACTATTGGAAAGGCCAAGATCAGCCACCCAAAAGCTCAGCCCACATGTTTGTTTATCTTGTGTTTTAGCAAAGCAGCCTGAGAGCCGTGGAGCCAGATGGCAATGATGGAATCTTTGTAAGGCTCTTTGAATTGTGGCAATTGCTGCCGCTGCTGCTTTTTGGTTTGTTGTTGTTGTTGGTTTTTTTTTTTTTTTTTTAATTTCCTAAATCAGCATCCTTTTATCCTCCTCATTTCACGTTTGTTTTCTTCACATCTTGAGTTTGATGCCAGGGATTAAAAATGAGGGTTGATTCGTATATCAGTATTAAACTGCATAATCACCTCTATCATTTTTTTACTTCATCTGGAGCATTCACAATATTTTGGGAATTTTGAGTGAAAGAAAATTTTATCATGTATATGAACATTTGACTGAATTATTGATAATCAGAATCCCTGATTGAGGTTGCATCCCCTGTGTCTGCCTTTTCACAGTAAATAATCTCCTAGCATATATTTTCAACAATTTTTTTTAATGCTTATAGTTTATTTGGTTTTCCATTCCATGAGAAAATAACATGACAACCAATCTGTGGCAATAATATGGGGGGATTTTATATTCTTCAACAACGTACTGTAACTTTAATGTATTACCAGTAATTTCTGTTTCCTCTGGCGAGGATTAGAGAAACATAAGGTGCTTTAATAACAAACAGGGATCCACCCACATCTCTGATTTATGTTTATGACTCAGCAAAGAGCGTAAACTGAGACTAGGGCACAGAGGGATTCTATAAGTAGTTATAAATCAACCATTCACCAGGAGGAAAAAAAAAAGTGTGCTAGCAGCCTTCCATGTATGAGGAAGAGAGTGGGTTTGGGGTTGCAGATGGTACAGTTTTCTTTCCGGGGAGTCAGTAAAGGGGTCAGCTGGGATTCGTCACAGAGAGATTTGCAGTGTTTTCATGAGTGTTCACCGAGATATTTACCCGTGCAGGACCGGTTGCATCACTGTCTGTCAGAACAATCCCTGGTTGAGCACTGCAAGTCCATTTGATGGACACAAACCCACCCTCAACAGGTCAGCTGGATGGTGGGACAAACAACTTTAGAAAACAAAGTTGCAGATCTGAATTTGTAGCGTATTCACCTTGGTCTGGGTGCACAAGTTACTCCCTTCCCTGAATCCAAGAAAGCCCCCGGCCCTGTCGAGCCAAAGACTCCCTCATCCAGCTGTGCTGGGTGGCACTGGAGGCCCCAGCCCTCCGCAGACTGATCGTAGCCCAGGGCTGCTCCCAGCCGAGGCTCAGCTCCATGTGCCAGCTGCTGCTCATGAATTTCCAGCTGAAGGGTGCAGTGCTTGCAGTGCCACTCTGATTGACGGGTTTATCTTCCAGTCCATTTACTTACTTAATTATCCCAGAGTGAGCAAGAATTTCTTATAAATATGGTAATAGACCGATCATTATGACAACAGAAGCACATTCTTGTACAGTTTGTGGAAAAAGCCGACTTTGCCCAGTTTCTGTTCACATCAGGCTTTCCCCATCAGGAGTCAGTAAATTAATAAACAATATCTGGTGACCTTAAAACATCATCCCCCAGATGTGTGGCATCAGCCAGGACCTACTTGGAGCTGTCATCATGTCAGGAGTTGTTCCTGTCCCACATCTTCCCATTTTAGTACACACTGGAAAACTCATATTTCCCTTAACTTCTCCAAGTTGCTTCTGCAGTGTAAAAATTGTTCATTTGACAGCTCCAGCTGCTGTGTAAAAGAGAGAGGGTCCATGGACACCTCAGCCTAAGTCACTGAAGATGAAAGAAGATTTTTCTACCTGATACCAAACATGGCTGAGGTTGTTTTTGTCAGAGATTCTACCAAAAATTATCAGGTGAATAGAGTTAGTAAATGCTAGTTTTCAGTGCAAATAATACTTTCCAGATGTAAGGATCGAAGCAAATGCCTGATGTTCAGATTCTGGAGTCTCTTCTCTCAGAGCCTGTGCTACAATCATTCCTTGAGCAGTACATTATCCAAAATAGCAAAATTGGGGTGACCAAGGCAGGCAGAGGAATGTCGTGTCACTCCATCAGCATTCATTTATGCCAAGGCTCTGTGAAAACCATATGAGATTCTGCATTGTTTGGGGTTTATTTAAATTAATCACTATAATTACATTTTTGCTCTTTATAAAAAGCCTCCTATAGAGATTGTCCAGCTAGAAAATAAAAGGAATTTCGGAAATAGTTATTTCAATAGCCTCTTTAAAGACATTCAGGAGCATCATGTAAAACACAGTGGGCACAGGGGGAAATAATTCTGCTGGGAGGTCGGACGGATGCCGAGTTCTGTTGATTTTCTCATTTTTCAAGGCTGGAGGCTTCTGCATGTGAATGAGTCCTTTGTTTTTTCAAGGCTTCTGGTACAGAAATATATCTGCTGCAACAAGCACTGATTCCCCATCCTGGAAACAAAAGCTCTGATAGCGAGTGCAGACCACACTGCTCGGGTGGACAACTGTGAGCCACGCAAAGCAGAGCAAAGAGGAAGGCAGCAGACATCCTTCTTAGAGCCAAAATTCTCTGGCTCCAAGCAAAACCTTGGAGCAGAAATGGGTGAGAACAAAGGTTCTTGCCCAGTACAGCAAGGTCAGCTGCAGATAGAACAGAAGGGCAACAGGAGCTCTGGCATAGCCATTTTCTTATTCTCATGTCTGGCAAAGATCTAAAGTGAACCAGCTACACTCTTTCAAAATGCCTTTTTAACATTTCTTAAGTTTGACACACTTTTTTCTTTTTTTTTTTTCAGATGTGTATTTACCTAATTCTTTATGCTTTACATGAATTAATCCCACAAAATCATGTCGGATGTTCCCTGTTGACCACCAGATACCCAGCTGTCCCACCTATGTCTTAAGAAACCTTGGAAACAAAATACAGGTCTTCAAAAAACTCCATCCCTGGCATTTTCAGCTGCTCCCGATTAAGATGGCGCTGTGCAATATGCTTGTATTCTGCATTGCATGGTTTTCATTGTTTCCTGAAATCTGAAAGGAGAAATAAGATCCTTCCGTTGTTTTCAGGCATCAAGATAATTCAGTTGTGTTCTTTCGGAAGACTGGTGGATTGATCTGTCTTTCCATTGTGACTACTCTTGTCAAGTTGAAGAGTTTAATCTATCTCCCAAGACTCAGTTTGTTTTTTAGCCAGAAGTTCAGAAGTTATATTGCTTTCGTTTTGACTTAAAGAACCTTCAGAGCACCTAGAGTTAATTCTGAACATCCTTATGCTAACAAACCCTGAATAAAACGTTGTTATCTGTAGGGAAAACGGAAATGAATACCTTCTTAAAATAATGATCTTATTACTACTTATCTTGTTACACTGTGGTGAGGTTCCCCTTGTTAAGCCACCTGCATTTTGAGAGGTTTATAGACAAAAGCTGCATTATTAATTAATGCGACTGCGAAAGCTTTCTGCAAGCTATTATAATATTTTATTGTTATGGCTACTATTACTGTTATCAGATAGGCTGTTTGGGAGTTTGGAAAACGTGCTGGCATCTTTCTGTTGCCCGGTTACCCCTCAGTGCCTTTCTTCAGATTATAAATGCAGCTGTTTCTATTAAATTCTGGGTGGAAAGCAAGATCCCTTAAAACCTATCAGCAGGTTATTTTAGCCTCAAATCAGTATTGCTTAAATTATACAGGGAGTGAAATGGAAGTCTGGGGAAGGTGTTCCTATCAACAGCAGATGGGAATTTTTTGTGCTTGGATATGACTTTGGGCTGAAGGTCACCCAGGCAGGGAGACAGGGTCAGGGCATCCTTTGGCTGCCTTTATGTGGTTCCTGAGTGCCTGAATGATTTCTCTAATGAACCTGGCACCAAGACTCATTGCCTGGTCACCTGGGAAAGGATGGCTTGGGGGACAAAGGAATGCATCCTAGAAGGATGTTTCATTGCTTGCCATGAGGAAGATGCAAATCTTCTGGGCTCTGTTTTTTGCAGTGTAACTCTATGGACTGTCCTGTAAGAGGCCACCGAGTTCCAGGCATCAGTGCAATTCCTCTCTGATGCAAAGCTGTGAGAGTACAGCTCTGAGACCCCACACCAACTCTGGAATTAGTGTGGGTGTTTAAGCATTTTGTCATCCTAGAAGTCACAGTGAAATCCTTAAAACTGTCTAGGAAGATATTCAAGATCCCAAACTCTTTATTTGCAGAGATTAAACAAAGGCCTGAGGATGTAAAGAGTAGTGTTATCCCTGGCCCACAAAGTTATGTCACACCTGCGTCCTGTGGCCAGCTGGGAACATTTCTGTGCTGCTGCAGATTTTGCAGGCTTGGTCACATCCCATTTCAGTCATCCCACTCTGCAGTGTGCTCATCTGTCCAACT
>VYZQ01059491.1:148754-214856 GCA_013400655.1 Mystacornis crossleyi
AATCCTGCTGCCAGGCGCTGCTCAGCGGCAGTCTCAGCGCTGGATTCGGAGCGAAGGAGACGCGCACCCCGGAGGCGCAGCGGAGGGGAGGCGGGAGAGGCAGCTAAAGAGAGCAGAGCGGGGGAAAAATCAAATCTATGCTTGGAACTGGGCTTCTTTTTCGCCAATGCAAAAGGGAATATGCAGCACATTTTTGCCTTCTTCTGCACCAGTTTCCTAGGGGCGGTGTTAGGGGCCAATTTCCCCAACAATATCCAGATAGGTGAGTGCGGGGCTGGGGATGGTGATCCCTGGTGAGTGGGTAGGGGTGGAGAGGCGGTGGTGGGGGAAAACTGACCCGTTCGTGTGCTTGCAAAGGCAAAACGTGGTGTATGTGTGAGAGAGAGAGCGAGGGGCTGAACTGCGAGGGCTGGATGTGTGCGTTGGTACCAGCTTTGCCGGAGCAGAGATGGATCAATTTGGCTTTGGGGGAGGGGAAGATTTGGAATAAATGCCTGCACACACACACACACCAACACAGAGGAAGAAAAGTGCCTCTGAAATGGAGGAAGTATTAAAAAAATATCTGTTTCTTGCCCTGAGAAATGCCTGGGCTGCCATTGTGTGTTGCTGCATTTGCAAAATCGGCGGTTGCATGATACATTTTTGTGAGGATGCTCTCATCTGTAGGTAACTGGGACGGGAGGTAACAAACAGACGCTCTCTGTTGTTATTGCTAAAGAATACGGGCAGAGCTGTTGGAAGAAGATCTTGCATTGAAGTCTCTTTCCATTTCATGCCACTTGCTTCCCCTGCACACCAGCAATGCCTGTTTGATTCCTTCCTCCCTTCCTGCAACTTCTCAGTGCTCCTCTCCCTCCTTGCCCGGGTTTATTATTACTCTCCCACTGACCTTTATTGGTGATCGTTTGTAACTTAGCCCCAAATTCCCTTCCCTTGCACGACGGTTTTCTTTCCCGCCTCCCTTCTCTTTACAATGCCAATCAATTGCTAATCCACCAAGTTCAGGCAACTTGTGGACTCAGGCCTGAGTCCAGCTGCACAATCAGTGCTTTTATTGCTGTTGATGCTGCATCCTCGTCTCCCTCCCTTCCTGTCTCCCCTTTACCCCAAATTTGTGCAAAATCCCAGATTTTTTTTCCTTTCCACAAACACAGATTGGCTACGAGCATCTGATTCCTCCGATATCCATGATTAGGCTGTGGGGTGGGAGGAACGGGGGAGGTGGGGGGATACTGGTGCACAAATAGCCCTTTTCACACAAGGAGATGCCCCCTCTACTAAAGATGTGCAAAGTGACGTTGATGGCAGGTCCTTGCCTATTTGTTTCTTCCTCAAGTCATCTTGGGCATTGATACTTTCTGCAGCTTTATTTTAATTCTCCCTTGTTGCTAAGTGCTTTGTTTCCCTCCTCCAAATGCCAATAGCAGCGCTCTCTTTAAATGCATATAGATTACAAGACAGGCTGAATTTAATAGCATCTTTCCGGAGGCTGTGAAGGGATCTGCGGCAAGCCAAGGTTCCTGCTGGGGGAGCAGCAGGAAACTTTTCCTAGGGCTGGGTTATCCCTGCACTTTGTTCCAGATCCATGGGGGAAGAGAGGCTCTGACCTTTGGTCCAGCCCAGTCCCAGTTCCTATCCTGTTTGTATCATTCTGTGGTTCTGAGCTTGTCTGTGCTTCTGTTTCGATTGATTCCTTTGAGGGTCAAGCTTTAAGTTACCTGCCCAGTTTGAGTTTGGCCACTGTCACCTGTTAAATTCAGGGGTTTCTGTGCAACAAACCTCCAGCAGCAGCAGATGTTTGGTCGCAGTCCCGTGTCACTCTGGCTCTCACAGCCCTGTCCCCATCCACCCAGCGCTGTGCCCACCGGGCCAGGCTCATCCAGGCTGCCCCAGACCCCAGAGTCCCACATGTGGGGAAGCCCCAGCAACCCTGCTGTAGCAAACCTCTCCTCCCAGTCAGCAGGGCTTAAACTGAGCCTCATGAACAGCAAGGGGAGGAAGGAAGGTTCTCATTCTTCCTTTACTGAGGTAATACTGACAGCATTACCATTCCTCGTGCTTGAGTTACGGTGGGTGAGGAGGCTGAGCTGCACCCCACAGATTACCCCTATCCTGCGGGCTGCTTGGCCTGGGGACACATCAGGGCTCCTATATGTGATCCAGGGTTATATAACACAGGTACTGGAAAGGTTTTCTGCTCCCAACCTGTCCGCAGCAGGGATGAAACCCTTGGATCTTGCATGCTGGACGATTTCTGAGTTTAGAGGCACGCCCCGGGCTGCGGAGCGGTAGGCTCTGCTCGCAGGAATATTTGGGACTGATGATGTTTCTAATACGAATGTTCTTAAGACCTTTCTTCTTATTGCTCTGTTTTTCTCCCCAGGGGGGTTATTTCCTAATCAACAGTCCCAGGAACATGCGGCTTTTAGGTTTGCGTTGTCTCAGCTCACGGAACCCCCTAAGCTCCTTCCCCAGATCGACATTGTGAACATCAGTGACAGCTTTGAAATGACATACACCTGTAAGTACCAGCGTCCACCGTGCTCTGCCTTACTTTGGGTGCTTTATTCCTGACTTGGGCTTGTTTCCTCTCTGAAATATGGGACCTCTTGCTCCAAATGTGCAGCTCACCTTTAAGGTCCAGGCAAGAAAACCCCAAACATACAGACAAAGGGTTTCTGAGTCGTTTTGGTTTGTGCTAAGGAATAGGGGTGAGGTAGTGCTGCAGTCATCCAGCATGTCTTGTGTTTTCCCTTCCACTGCATCCAAAGTGGTATAAACCCCTCAACATTTCATTTCCTCTTGTTTCTCTAACCTCTGCCCAGCTCATGTTGAGGTTTCAGCCCCATACTTCCCATAGCTGTGATACACCACAAAGACACCCCTTTCCACCCACAGAGAGCACAGAAATCTCTGTTTTAGTGTGAACAGCTTCTTCCTCAGTCCCAGTTTAACCATCTGTCCTTGTAATTTAAGAAAGACCTAGCAGAAACCAGCAGCTTGGTGTAAGTGGAGTCCAAATCCACAATAAGGGCAAGCCTAATAATGCCAGAGAGGTAAGAGAGTTCTAGTTTCAAGAAATTTATTCACTGGCTCTAAAAACAGATATTAAACAATGAGTTTGCACCATAGAATTGATCTTAGGGTGTATCTGCTAAAGCACAGCAGCTTGGCTGTACTGTTCTCATGATATGACATAATTGGCCAAAAAACCTGGCCTGACAGGTAAAGCCAAGGTTTGCAGCAAAAAACAAGACCAGGAGGAAACCGAATGAAAACCAAACCTATAATACAGCCCTGTGGTTGCTGTGGCAGCCCTTGCTTCCCTTGGAGCACAGGGTGCAGTGCTGTGGGCGAGGGGCTCGCACCGGCGGGATGTGATGCACAAAGAATCCCTTGGTTTGATTGTCCCTGGTGTCAGACACTGCTGCTGACACTCTCTGAGCCCGTGTGTGTGTTTGGGGGCTGTCAGGAGAGGCTGGAGGAAGGCTTCCCTTTGTAGAACCTGTTGGATTGTTGGCTCGCGTCCGTAGTGTCCTCTTGAGTCACTGAAACATCCCCCCTGCAGTTTAGTTGTGTGGGATAGAGGTGAACACAAACTGTTCTCTCTGCTCAGAAATGCACAGAAGGGATCTCCTGGAAGAAAGAGCCAGGAATGTATCAGAGGAGAATTAATGAGGCTTTTTGAAGGGAAAAAAAAAAAGTTGTGATATTTTCTGTTGGAGGGTTTGCAAATACAAGATTTCAGGAATTTCCTGCCCAGTATGTTACAGGAGAGAGAAGAAATATTCAGCCATACTTTCTTTGCAGTATCTAATGGCATACCTAAAGATTTTCTATTTTCCTTAATATCACTCTATTTGCCAACTACAAGGTTTCCATCAAAGAAGAGCAACTATTTCAGCTCAATCCAGTGGCACTTTCTTGGCAGGAAAGCCAGACAAATAGAAGAAAAAAGCCAGACCTTGTATCTGTCAAGGGAAAACGTCACCCACCTGGGGTAGAGTTCCTGATTGTGGCTGGGGATGAGTTATTTCAGAGCTGATAGCAGGAAGAAAGTAGAAACTGCAAGAATACCACTCGAATAAATTCTCCATCTGCACATGGCTTTCCCTCCCTCTCCATGCCTGCCACTAATGGTTTTGTTTACAGCTTTGATGGCAAGACCATGACACCAGTTATGCTTCAGAAATCTGTCATTAGTACTGTGGGGGCAGGGGTGGTCTCACAAAAGCTGAATGGAAGCAAGGTAGCTTCCCAAAGGATGTTATATTTGAGCTCTATGTAGGGCACATTGTCCTAGATCAGACCAGCAGAGCACTCTGCACAGTCCAACTTCACTTGTCCTCGTTTTGCTTTTCTTATAATTAAAAACTTCCTAAGTTCCTCCAGACTATGGAAGGCAGCATTTGTTTTGTAAGCACAAAAGGAGGTGTTATTCCATGTACTCTCGGGGTGAAAAAAAACCCCAACCTAAAGAAAACAGGCCATTAGGAGACCTGATTTTAGTACTCTAGAGCTGAAGTGAAACTTTTGTCAGGAATTAGCTCATTCTTCATCTTCCAGCTAATTCCTTGCCTGGCTGCCAAGACTAGATATCAGCAGAAAGATCTGTTTATTTAGAGAGAATAAAAACCCTGCCCACACAGGGGTCCTTATCTTCTGAGAAAAGACTGGTCGTGCTACCAGTTAAAAGTACCAGGTTTTGTTCCCATGGAGATGGAGAACACAGCATTTCCTTGCCATTGGCATTACCTGTTTCTGTGACAGTTAAGTGCAAGGGTGTTTGGACCCTGTGAACCTGATGCTTCACCTATCTGGGTCTCCAACAGGACATCTGAGCAAGACTAGTAGGTCCCAGCTCCGCTGCAAATCCTGCTTCGTGCTGGGAGCCAGCCTCGTGTGCTAAATGTAGTCCTTACAGCAAGTGCCTGAAGCAGCAGCATTCAAAATACAGAACAGATATTAAGAATCGGTGACAGCAGAAGCAAAACCCTTGTTGGTCAGCTTGTGGGGTGGTGATGAAGTGGCGGGATGAAGTGCAGCACAACGACAGCAGCCTGGCTGAGGAAATTGTGTGCAAAACGTATCTCGGCATCAGCTGTGACCCTGTGCACCTCTGCCTGCTCGCTGGTGAGGATGAGTGAGCTGTGGCATGGCAGTGGGTGAAGTGACACCGTGAGCTCCGTGCCCAGGTGACAGCGCCGTTAATGACGGTCGTGAATTGGTAACAGTGACACCCATCCGAGGGAGAAATCTGGAGAACAGCCAGAGGCTGCTGTAGTTGCTGGGCTGTCACTGTGACAGCCCAGCAATAACTTCCGCGTTTCTGGTGTTTTCAGATGTGGACTTTTTATCCTTATGCAGTGATTGTGAAAACCTCTGTGTCGGTCCTGTGGTCCCTGTCCACAACACATCAGGAGGTTATGATTTTAAGCAACCCATAATCATTAAGAAAGCTAGAAGAGGTTGTAGATACAACGTGTGGTGACTTCCTGTTTCATGTGCGGGGTTGATGCTAATGTTGCATCACTGAGGCACGGGCGTGTTTCAATAGCTGAAATATCTTCCTGAATTCATTCCATCCCACAGAATAGCTGGTAATGAACACGCTCCATGGTTGCAGCTGGGTGCCTGATGGGGCTTGCCCGTATGAAAGTACACACCTGCCACTCTGAGGGTTCTTAACTAAAGGTTAGGAGGCTTTATAATTTTGTGCTGTTTCTTCAAAGGCCAAGGAAACTGTTTAGGGGAGGAGGGTGAATTGAGAGTCTTTCCTTCAGCAGAATTACACAGCAGTGCCAGGTGACTATGAAGGGTAAAATGATGGTGTGATACAGCTGAAATATTTACCTGGTGACTTAGCAGAGCAAAACCCTTTTGATCAGCTTTAAAGACATGTTCAGAGGATCTGTCTCCAGCCATGTTTGGAAAACAGCTTTATGGCCTCCGCAGTCTCTAGCAAACTCTGCCAGGCTGGTTTTGCCGTGTCTGACTGCACTCAGGGCAGACCCAGCACAGCAGGGTTGATGCTGCAGGTCGGGGTGGAGAGGGGTGGGAAGAGGGGTGCTCTGTGCCAGATGCGAGGGCACACGAGCTTTGCAGCTTGAGAGGGATCTGCAAATTCCCATCCCTGGTAGGTCCACAGTGGATGGGAGCACTGTGTGCTGTTGACAGCAGAGGGATGAGAGTTTTCTTGCTTAAGACAACCTGTGCCGGGAATAGTTTTCTCCTATTCTTCATCTCAGCCTCCAGTTGTGCACCGTGTAATGCGCATCCCCGTCCTGTGCAGAGCGCAGCTCCGCAGGGAATATGAGTTGTTTCAGCCACAGCTCCATAGCTTTATTTAATTTGTGGTGCAGAGACTTCTGCTTTCAGCCTTTGGCTGAGGTCCCCAGGCAGCACCAGGCAGACGTGGAGGCTGCTCGGGCTGTCCTGGGAAGAGGATGGCTCAGCAACAGCCTGTCCTGGGGGCTGTGCCCTGTGAGCGGGGCTCACACAAGGTGAGTCACCAGCTTGGTAAATCTGTCCCTGCAAAACTCAGGCCGCTTTGCAGGGATGACCAGTGACTAAAATAACCTCTGCTCGTCACTGAGCCCTGCAGCTTTGTTGGGGCAGCCACCAGATTTTGTGTGCTTGGGTGGTCGGCTGCTGACAAAGGGTGTTCAGGAGCTGCACACCTGAAACACAGGGGTCTGCAAAGGTTAGCAACAGGATTTTGCAGCAGCAAGAAAACTTGTAAAGAGGCTGAAAAACAATTAATTATTTATCCCTCTCCTTCCCTGTATGCACAGCTACTGTGGGGTCCTCATACCGACTGTGTGCTGTGGCTGCTTCTAAAATATCAACAGTTGAATCTGTTCTGTGAATTAGAAAATGAACATGTAGTTTGGATTCTGTTCATATTTTATGAAGGCCTCCAAGTAGCAATTAGAGAGGGATTTGGAGTGATCACTCACTCTGTGCTTATGTTCTTATTGATAGCAGCAAGCTTACATCCAGATCAGCTATGAAATGAAGTCTTTCTTTTTCTTCTTTTCCTTGGATACTTACATATATAGATAGAGTATTTATAGAAATTGCTTTTTATCTCTTAAATTACCTCTCAGAGATAGGAAGGAATAGGAAAGCAGTTGAATGTTCTCAAATGAGGATCTAAATTTGGTTTAATTAAACAATTATTGTGTGTTGAATTTAAAGGAAGTTTCTTTGTTGACAAACATATGATGGTCGCCATTTCTTGTAAAGGTGTTGCTGTAATTATTCCAGCAGTAATCAATTAGAATGCAATTTTTATAATTAAACTTCCACAGTCTAAATAAGCCCAGCCCTGTAATAGTTGTGGTGTTGCTAGTCTTGTTTTTATTTTCACAGTGTCAGAAATCTCATGTAAGTGCTTTGGGATTTTTGTTTTTTCCCCTGCAGAGCTCAGGATGCTCACTATGACCATTTCATGTGAGTTAAGCCAACAGAAACATGGATTTAATGATCAGATGCAGTCTGATTAATACAACACAGGTACTACAAGGAGATACATCTCCTTAGATTATGTCATAGGAAAAGACGTGATGCAGACAGAGGAATCACAGAGCATCAGCTCACGTTAGATCAGCCTGAGGCTGAGGTTGCTCAGTTTTGGGCAGGGATTGGCTGTAGCTTTCTAGTAAGTGTGTGTTTGTTTAGTGAGATGCCAGCAGCCGGGAGTGTGCTGATGGGTGAAATCCTGCCAAGTAGGAGGGAGCAGGTCCTGGAGGATACACCAGCCCCCTGTGTCCCAACATCTCTGCAGGGCCCCGGGGCGGGTGCAGGGTGCTCAGCGGTCACAGTCGTCACTGAAGAAGGCAGGAGCCTGCCCCGTATGATTTCTCCAAGATGGAAAAGCATTTAAAACATGAGTGCTGAGCCATTTCCCCAGCTATGGCTGCCAGGACAGGGCAGGTTGTCTGTCTGCCTCCAGGGAACTGGGCACGGAGGGTTTTGGGTAAATGTGGGCCGATACCATCAGCAGGGACATTGACGAGGCTCCCCCACCTCTTGACAGAGGCAGCCCTGCAAGTGGCTGACACCACACACCAGGAGCTGTGTCCCCCAGTCTGGTGTGTCCATCTCTTCAAAGGCCACGGGGGCACTTATGATTTGCATGACTATTTTTGTGTATTTAATTTTTTTTTATCCTGGGTGGTGGGAGAGTTGCCTGGGGAGAAAAGAAAATATGATGCCATAAGGAAAAATCAGAGGGAGGAATAAGGGGAATTTCACACCTGCAAATCTATCTGCTCATCTGGAAAGGATCCCAGCACTGGTGACAAGCAGAAAAGAGAGTGAAGAAGTGAAATTTGGGCTCTGCAGTAGGCAGAGGAGGGATTTGAGAAACAGTGAGCAGCACGGGCCAGACCTGTCCATTGTGTGACAGTCACAGCTTCCACTCACAGCTTATCTTTTCTTCTCTAAAAATAAAGCCTTTTCATGTGATAGGGATTCTACTAGGCCAGAAACAGACAGGCTTTATTTTTTGGCATTATTAGCAAGGTGAGAGTGGAAATCTTCATGTGACTGCAAGGAAGGCAGCGTGGGGAAGTGTGCTGTTCATTTCCAAAACTGGTGGGAATTTTAGATACATACATTTACATTTCCCTTAATAGGGTTAGGGCCCCAAAGGCAGCAGCTCTCTGCCACCAGAAATGGAAAAGGTCCCAGTTAGTTTCAGTAACATGTGGAGCTCAGAGCAAACACAAAACCAACATGCTCCTTAAAGAGGCAATAAGTCAGGGAGACTTTAATATTCTGAAGATCCAAATTCTCCGGGGTGCGGTATTAACACAAGTCTGAACACAAAGATGCATTTATTTCAACTGCATTCCTTTCAAGAGAGCAGATTTTATTTCTCTTACTTAAGTTGTGTAGAAATGAAACAGGGCACTGTTTTTCCCAGTGAAAAGTTCCATGTGAAGTCCTTTGGTAACACCTGAGGAAGTCAGGGGTTCGGCAAGGTGCAGCAGAGGGGCCAAACCAAGCCATTTGCAATCCACCGTCATTCCAGCAGAAAATATTTCGAAATAGTACTGAATTATTAGGGCAATAACAGTGTGGTATCCAGCAGAAACTTCTCCCTGCTCACCTGCTGAACTGATCGCTCATTAGCTCAAACAGTAACGAGTCTCCACCTGATTTTGTCAGGCTGCCCTTTTAGCAGCCAGACCCACTTACCCTCTCTGGGGCACTCCTAAAAAAAACCAAAACACCAAAACAACACAAAAAGATGAAAACCTCTTGAAATGTTGATTCTTTTTATTAATGTAGATCAGTTATTTTCCCTGTTGTCTGCAAAGCAGACCCTGCCAATCCTCACCCAGGGCTGCAATTCAGATGTGCTTACGCTTCGCCGGACTGAGTGACCCCTTGAGGAAGCAGCAGTGAGAGGCAGTGAAGAGGTGAGTGACAGCTAAAAATTGCCAAATCTTGGCTTCTTCAAGAGGGTCTTTTCGTTCTTTGATTTTATTTGTTTTTGACAGAGTGGAAGAGTGCAAAAGAAAACAACTGATGTCTAGGATTGAGTTGTACTGATGGCAGGATTCTCGTGTGGATGTGGCATATGTGTCTGCATTTCTCTACATGCTAGCGGAGTCTTGGCTTTGATTTTGTAAGTGGGATCCTGCCACTATGCTAATGGAGATGAAGTGGGAGGGACATGAAAGGTTGAGGGCTGGCGGGTCAGAGGAGCGATACAGAAACCTCTGTAAGTAATCTGGATGCAGTGTGGAAGAATCTCGCATGAAATCAAGGGCTATTTCTCACCTCCCCGCCCTCCCAAACACTTTGCTTTGATCTTTGCTAGCAGTGAGCTTCAACAAGCGAAAGGCATCAGCGGTTACACAGATTCAGATGGTTTTTTTCTCCTGCTTGCCTGCCAGCATCCCCTGAACACCCCAAGCCTTGTTGGTTTTCCTTCCACGCAGCACCCACATCCCATCCAGTGCCATCCGTGAGAAGGAGAACAGCACTGCTATTCTGGCAGGTAAACAGCAGAAAAAATTACCAGCAGGCCTGGGAGCTTGTGAGGAAAACACAGGCAAGCAAAGTCCAGCACAGAGCACAGGGACAGAGGATGTAGAAACCTTGGAGTAGGAGACATGGCATGGGAAAGGGGCAAGGCAGTGTTCTGGAGGGGCTGTGGATGTGCAGTAGGTGGAGTTTTCCCTTCTCTCTTTTCATCCCTTAGCTAAGCAAGGGAAGGTTTTTCTTTCGAGTGCTCTGCCTCCTTCTGCTCAAATCTGAGCTGGAGCTGCTGGTGTCTCCTATTTGGACAGCACCACAGCTCAGCTTACTCCTGTCCTGCACCTTCATGTCGGTGACGCACGACGGTCATGTGCTGGTCCTGAGATGACGCTGTTTGGCCAGGGAAAAGGGAGACAACAAATGCTGAGATGTAGACCACAGTGGGCTGAAGGTGAGCTGGAAAGGAGGCTCTTGTCAGAGCCTGGGTGGCAGGGGAGGCTCGGGGGTCACCACCCCGTTGGTGTCTAGCAGGGACCCAGAGCAGCAGGGAAATGGGGGCAGGTCTGAGCCTCAGGAGTGCACCTGCAGGGGCTGAAGCAGCCAGTGGAGCTGCAGTGGAGAAAGAGGCCTGGCCTGCAGGGAGTTCAGGAGAAATGTCTTTGTGCGGAAGGTGATTAATATCTTTAATGAACTACCAAAGGAAGTAATAGAAAGCCAAAGCACAGACGGCCGCAGTGGGGGAAGGGGTGAGGAGAGGATGCTGCTGCAGGCGAGGAGGAGGCAGGGAGAGGTGCAGCCCATGCAGCAATGCTGTTCCCAGCTCACTGTCCCAGAAAAACAGGCAGGCATGGCATCTGTCCCCAGTCTGTCCCGAGCAAAGGCAGATCTGGGTACATTTCACAGATTTAATCAGCATTAATTCAGTCTTCCAGCCTGTCCTTATTCTGGGATCTCTTCTGCTCAGCTCATTGTGGCTGTGCCAAAACCCACTGCCTGCAGCTTCAAGGTGTGGGGATGGCACTCTGGGAGTCCCTGTGCTCCTGTCCTGTGGGGACAGGAGAGGGACAGACTGTGGGGAGAGGGGAACCTCTGTGAGGGGAGCGGAGCCTCTCCACTGTCAGGGAACAGACCTCCTCAGGTCCCAGGAGTCTGGGACCTGGATTAGCCTTGGCTGACAGGCGTTAAGAGTCATCATTTGTTTGGGAACCTGCAAGAAATGTGTGGATTAAGTCAGGCAGATTTCTAACACTGAGTCATCTATACCATAACATCCTCCACCTTAGCAGCCTCGTGTGCCAGACTCACAGAGACCTCAGGGGGAGCAGATACCAGCACCTCTCCTGAACCCACAGAGCCCCGAGCAGTCCCAGGGCTTGCAGGAGGTCACCCATTCACAGCCATACACGGACTGGAAAATCAGCTCTTTGCATTCCCATGTCTGTGTGCTGATACTTTGAGGGCAGTGAATTCACTGTGCAGCCCTCAGGTGGGACATGAGGTCATTCCTGCATTTCCATCCCTGCTTCCAGAGCAACCACACACCTTCAGAGATGAGCCCTTCCCCAAAAAGCCGATACCATTTCTTGTTCTGGAGAAACAAGCACTGCTTTGGGGTACAGGCTTGTTCTGTCAAAGAGGAAACTCTCATTCAAGCATCATCACAGTTTTAGTGAGGTTTAGCAGTCACATTGCATTGGGAATACCATCACTCAGCATCTCAGACAGCAGCTCTCAGTGACCATTCTCAAGCTTCTCTTCTTTGCTTGAGAATATTTAGCCCATCAAATCTTGTTCTCGAGTCCTCACATGTGCCCACATGCCCTCTAATTGGACTTTTCCTTCCTCTGTGAAGTACCAGGTAAAGCAACAGAATTGTGTTGATCTTGGCTTAGTTTGCCACGAGACATTGAGAGGCAGGTGAGAAGAATCCTATCCCAAAGTGTCTGCAGCTGCATTATGTTCTTCTGCTAATTCCTCAATACTGGGCTGAAGGTGACATCTCAGCAGTATCAAACATTTTGCTGCTCTCCCTGTGAGCAGCCTGTAAAGGCTTTGATAAAAGCAGGCATCACATTGCAAACAGGCTCTTCGCAGTTGTGCTATTCTGATGTATTGCTGAGAAGTGAAGAAAACATATGTTCATGGCACAGAAACTGCTCTGCTCAGGTTCTCCTTCTGTATTTTGGTACCGCACTGCAGTGGCCCCCCAAGGGCAGGGGCCTGGCATTGTCCTGTGATGTGCTTTTATCCTCTTGGCCTCTTCTATTTCTCACTCTTCATGGGCTTGCTGCTGGCAGGAGTGTTTGCAGTGCTCTAACAGCCATGCCTGGGTTTTCTTTTGCAGTCTTTAAGCAGATCTCTTTCTCCCTCTTCCTGGTGATGCGCTCCTGGCTGATAGTGCCTGTCCCCAGGACTAGGCTCTGGGGGAATCCTAGTGTTGGTATCATCAGGGGAGGAATGCCTTCAGATGCTGTGGCATTTCCAAAACAGCAGCTGGGGATTTGACTGAGCAAGCCCCACCAGCTCAAATGGGAAGAGCACAGTTAAATCTTGTGTGGCAGTGGAACAAACAAACCTGTGGGGAAGGAATAAAAACCCCATTGCTTGGCCAGTAAAAAAAAAAGTAATTTCTACAGTAGCATCCTATAGCAGCTAAGACAAATCAGACTCAAATCTCTACATCAAAACACACCTGAAAATCTGGGGATGTTCTGAATCCAATCCCAATCTGTCATGAGTTGTAAGTGCCATTTGGCAGCAATCTCAGAGAAGCAGGAGAGCAATGTGCATTCAGGTTTCCTGTTTCAAGCCTGTCTCAGGACAGAAAGTGAAAGTGTGAATCCAAACTAGCAAGTTGAGCAGAACAGCTTTAAAAACAAATAGGAGAAAAAAAAAATAGTCATCCCTATGGCTGTGGAGTGAAATCTAGAGCAGTGTCATGGAGGCTGTGGGTGGAGGGAACTGGGGCTGAGACATTCAGGTACAGCAGCATCCTGCGGTGGGACCACGGCAGCCTTTGGAGAAGGTGTGCTTGTCTCATCCAAGGTGTGCTTGTCTCATCCAAGGTGTGTTTCTCATCCAAGGTGTGTTTCTCATCCAAGGCGTGTTGTCTCAGCTGTGCAGAGGAAGGAGGTGTGTGGCTGTAGGACTGAGGGTGCTCATGCCGTGGGATGATTCGTGTCCAGAGCACAAGAGGTGCTGCAGAGCTGCAGCATGAAGGGGTGAGGTTTTTTTCCCTAGATATCCTTGCCTGCAGGCAATACAGCAAATTCTTCACTTTCAACAACAGCAAATTTATGTTAAAAAAGGCTTCATCAAAGGAAAGTTACACTTGACAGTCTCCCTTTAGCCACTGGAGAGCAGCAAGCAGACAGGCACAGGAGGCTCATTCCATCCTGTGCTGTCTGGTGTTCTGTGGTTTTGGCATTGCAAAAATGGGAAGCATCTGTGAGCCCTTTGGATCACAAATGGATCTGGGAGCCAGCTACTTCTGCTAACAACTCATTTATTATCAAGGAGCAGCTTCGGAGCCAGTGCAATCTATCATTTCTTGAAGACGCTGTGCGATACTAAAAGAATTTACTTTAGAGTTGGCACCTGGAATCCAGTAATGAGTCCATCTTTGGGAAGAACTCTCCTTCCTCATTTCCTCACTAAGATTTCTTTTTCTCAGCTTCAGGAAGAAGGAAGAAGGATATTCAGCAGCAGAGCACCCTTTGCTCTGAGAAGTTCAAGAGCATCCCTGATCTGAAAAATTCCCTGGGAGATGCTTCTCTCCTGTTTCTCATTTGCTTCTCTCTCCATGAGAATAATTTTCCCAAAATACTGGTGTGGGGAAGGTGAAGAGGCTGTTCCAGCCCCCTTGAATGGAACCCATCTCTGCAGCTCCAGGCAGGCTAAGTCTGCCACGCACAACATCCCACCCACAGGCAGCACCTGCTGGTGCCTGGCCTGGATTTCATGCCGCTTCAGCACAGAGCTTCTTCCTCTGCTGCCATGTCAGCCCATTTGCTTCCCCAAAGTGTGGGGTTGCACAGTGGGCTGTGGGGCCGCCCTGTAGCCCCAAACAAGTCCCTGCACCCAGGGACCTGCAGCCAAAGCAGCTCTGCCTAAGGGCGTTTTACCTGGCAAGGGTGCCACGGTGTTGTCTGTGCAGATGTGGAGTGGCCTGATGTGGGCACTCCAAATCCAACCCTCCTTTCCTATAGACGTCACTGATATGATGAAAGCTCGTTTAATTCTGTTCTTTGAAGCAGCTGTGAGCTCACACCGGTGTTTTGGGCTGCTGTTCTCTCCTGGCTGCTTAAAATCCTGGGCTCACAATGTTCTTCCAGGGAACTGACTGTCAGAGTCAGCAGGAGACATGGCAAGATGTGCAGGATGTGCAGGGTGCCCAGGTGATGGGGCACTGAGACCTTTTGCAGATATTTTCCTCAGTTTTCATGTTCAACTGGTTGCTGTGGTTTAACCATTCTTCCGTTAACCTTCACTACGGAATTATTCCAAGAAAACACAACTTTGTCTTAATTTTGGTTTGGTATTTAAACAGCTTTTCAGTGCGATGGGGAATCAGGACTACACATACATGGTTCTACACTATCAATTCCCTGGATTTTAGATCAAGCCTTTTCTAAAGAAGGTTCACTTGATCCAAAGAAACTCAAGGGGATTTGTGACCTGTGATGCCATCACTGCTTATCTTTACCTTTCCTTCAGATTTTTCCCAGCAACGTTATGCTCCACCCTGCTTTTAGCTTGTTCCTCCCTTCCTTGCAGCAGGATTTTCCTCTTGGCTGTACTGCACCAGTCTGTGCCTCCAACCATGCCAAGCCCCATGCTCAGGATGTCATGAGCCTCTCATGGCTGTTGTGGTTTCTACTGTTCACCTGTTGCATCTCCTTGTCAGGAGTTTATTAAGCTTTCATAGCAGTGTTTCAGCCTTATATTTGTTTATCAAATATTTGGGGTCTTGATTGTTAGCTTAGGCCTGTAGGAACCAAAAAATTAGATTTTAAAAGGCATTTTAGTGTTTACTGACTCCTCCAGGAGCATCAGTACCTAACTGAGAAACAGTGTGTTCTGGGTGACACTAGTGTCCCTGTGCACCTGTTTCAAGCGTAGCACAGTTAGGATTATTATTTATGCAAACCACTTCTTCTTTTTTTTGGATGAAGGAACAAGCCAAAACCAGAGTTATAGCTCAGTGATTCTTCTTCATGGGAGGTGTGTGTTTCTGCTGTCCTGTTCTGTGGTGGTGGTGCAGAACAGGCTCTAACAGCAGGCAGACTCCCACAGTCCACTTTCCCCCTGCCCATGCATGGATGAACCCATCTCTGGCTATTTCTGGCTCTGCTGCTCTTTGAGTGACAAGGGGAAGGGGCCGTGCTGGCTGGTGCCAGCCTGGCTGTGCTGTTCTGGAGGGTGCACTCAGCTCCTCCTCTCTGCCTTGGTTTGTCACAGTGCTGTGGGATACTTTGTGTGGGAGCCGATCCCCTTCCCCAGATCTCATCTCTCCCAGAGTGAGGTTTTGCCTTGGGGTTGTGCATCGGTCTTGTGTCTTGTTTTCTGTTTTGTCAGAGGTATGTCCTGCCAGGATCAGATGGTTGAGGAGCTCTAATGGCTTCCTCGTGTAATTTCTTTCCTCAAGAAGTGGGAGGGAAATAAAATGTGCAAGGGCATACACCAAGACATCAATGGTTAAAAAAAAATTAAAATCTTGAAAAGGGTGTATTGAGTTTTAGGCAAGTGGTAGAATCAGGCACAGATGATAAATGAGAGCTGACGGCTTGTGGCAAGTGCATTAGAGGCAGCCTCTAAGATGTTCTTTAAATCAGCATTTGTTGCAGTTTGGTCCCATCCCCGGATAGCCGCTGAAGCGAGCAGTGAGACGTCTCCTCTGATCCCGCGCCCCATCGCTCTCACCGTGGGGCTTTGCAGCTCCTGCAGGCACCAGCACGGCCAAGGACAAAGTCTGAGGTCCCAAGGGAGGAGTGCCTGATGCTTTGGGCAGTGTCAGCTTTCCTGCAAAGAGTGGAAGGCTAATCACTTCTCAGACATGTCCTGAAGTTAAGGGAGACTTTGACTTCCAGCCTCAAGTGACCTGCCTGTGCCTTGGAGACCTCGGCTGTGCCAGTAGCTCCTACTCTTGTGTGTGAGACTGCATGTGAAGGGTGGCTTTAGGGAGAAGTTATATTTTGAGGGAGTTTGGGATACTGTCCCATCCCGCTGTCCAGCTTTTAGGTTGTTTGTTTTCAGGTTTTTTTCCGAGTGAGTCTGGACAGGGGCGTTAATGAGGCACACCGAAGCCAGCATGAGAACACCTGGATGCCCTTGATCCAGCTGGAAAAGGCTGGGTGCTCAGAGGGTGGGATGTGCTTTCTGTGGCTGCCAGTGTTGATAAATAAGGGGGAGACCTAAGTGAGCCCTCGCCCATAGGGGAGGACACGGCTTTAAATTTCTGTTCAGACCCACACTGGCCTCATTTTCTTGCTTAGGCTCATATTTATAGTTCCTGCTCTTCCTAATGAATCTGATCCCTCTTTGTGTAGGTCCACAGATCCTTGGAAAGTGGGGATGGCTGTCTGGTGGATACCCAGAGCTCTCCCATGTCTGCTGGCACATGAGCAGCAGCCTGTGATGTCTGGAAAGTGATAAGGGAACTACTCCTCTTCTCCTGGGAGTGCCAGGCAGCAGCATATGGGTACAGGCCACGTAGGTGCTCTGAGTGGGTGAGCAGAGACTACCTCTGCTTGCAGGATCCTTGGGAACGATTTTCCCCAACCAGACTCTGTCATGGAGCAGCGAAGTGGAAGTGCCAAGGGGCCACGCCGAGTGGCCGCAGTGCGTATTTGTCACCATCTGCTCTCCCTTTGCTGCGATGACAGCAGGAAAATGTCCTTCACGTGGGCAGTGTGGGCTCATTCATCTCCGCTCCCCAAGTGACAGGAGCATGAGCATGAATCACCTGCTCGTCTCCGTCTCCGTCTTCCTCCCCAAATGTGGCTCTGGGCTCCAGCCCATCCGACCGGGCAGCTTGGCTGGCACTCTGGCAGGGCTGGGGCAGGGCAGTGCTGGGGATGGACAGTGACATGGAAAAGGCACCTGGGGAGAGGAGGGAGTGAACCAGCTCTGCTTCTCCCCCGCTGCCCACAGGGAAGCGTTTAATCTCCCGATGGGAGGAAATTGAGAGAGATGCATTTAACACCGACCCTTGCACAGGGGAGAACGGCTTCTCTTGAATTCACTTCTGTGTTACAGCAGGCAGCACTGCAGTGGGTGAAGCTTTTCCATTCAGCTCAGGCAATGTACCTTTAATTTCCCTTTCTGGTTTTAAAGGCCAAAGAAAGATTATCAATAGCTTGCTATTGAGTAAAGCCTTCCTTTTGAAACTTCCTTTGGAAAAAAAAGGTTAAAGGCCATGGATACTCTGCTTGTCTGACCCAAAACTCTCATCCCACTGGGATTAGGTCTTCATTAGATGAAATGTCAGTGAGCAAGTGGCTTGTTCTCTCTATGTGTCTTCCACACTTCCTCTTCCCTCCATGTAGGGAAGGCAGACTGGACGCACTTCCCTCCCACCCAAAGTGTTTAACTGGTTGTGACTGGAAACTCATCAGGCCTTTAAGGAATCTGAGTGGACCATGAGCCACCTTTAACCTAGACAGAGTCCAGGAGATATCTTCATGCCCATGTTAAAGAAATAAAAAACATCTCAATTATTTTGGGCTTGCATCTTCCCATGCGGGACTTTCCATAACCAAATAACTGGATGCAGCCCAAACTTCAAACCCCACCCAAATTTAAATTTCCAAGCAGACCCAATGTA
Source organism: Mystacornis crossleyi (assembly GCA_013400655.1). Taxonomy (NCBI): domain Eukaryota; kingdom Metazoa; phylum Chordata; class Aves; order Passeriformes; family Timaliidae; genus Mystacornis; species Mystacornis crossleyi. Next base: position 166,579 of record VYZQ01059491.1, read on the forward strand.
GATACAATGGAGGAATTGCAAATAAGGAGAAATATGTATACAGTTTTGTTTTTCCTGCTGTGGTTTAGTAGCCGCGATTGTGGCGAGACCTGGAGTTTTCCAATCTGAGCTTGTCAGAGAAAAGCAGAATATGTCTAACTACCTTAAGAGTTATAATTATTGTTAGGCATTTCTGTGGTTTTATCAAAGCAGGGAGTGAATTCTGGGAGGGCTATAAATAAATGCTTTCTCCCAGGATGTCCCCTGGGTGGATGGACCCTGGCACATGCAGGTGCTTCCCAGAGGGACTCCCTTCTGAGTTGCAATCAATAACAAAAATGACTGTTGGGACAGCCAGGTGCACTGAAATCAATACACCTGAGGCAACATCCTCATCATCCCTGTGTGGGAAAACAGCCACTTATTGCCCATAAAAATTTTTATTTTCTGAGGATTTTAGGGGTTCCTGTGTAGGTGGGGGCATTAGCTTTATTTAAATGCTCAAAATATTTATTGAGGACATGCTTCCTCTATATTCTCTCTTGATAGGATGCCCCAAATCCAGCGACATTAATTAGCTACTTAAACTTTTTTCCCCCCCAGCTATGACCAAATCTCTCTGGATTTAGCAGCACAGCAAAGCTTTAACAGAAAGTTTAAATGGGAAAAGCATATGAGAGGGGAAATTTAGGATAAGATTCTGTGCCTGTTAACTGATGGCATTTATGAATTATAGCTGAGAGATGTCATATCAGTGGAAATGGAAAACAGCTTAGTGGATTATAAAAATACCTTCTATAAACCATTTTAATGCCTAATTTTTTTTAAGTCTCTTATGGTAGGTGTCATAAAAATGAATTCTAGCAGAAAGGATAAAAATTTTCCCTCGGTAAACTGGCTAACTGGTGATTAGAGGCTGTCAGGGGGAACAAACTCTTGACAAGGCTGAGATGGAGTTTGGCTGAGGACAGCAGTCTTCTGCTTCTGGGGAGGTGAGTTTGCTTGTGGGTGAAGCAGATCCAAACCTGCAGGGGGAATATCCCTGCAGCCAAATGTTCTCCCATCCCAAGGAGGCAGATTCTGATGGATAGTAAGAGAGGAACACTGAGGAGTGAGTGGTGGGGGCTCAGCTGTGGGGCAGGAATTATGTCAGGGATTGTTTTGGGGCAGCCCATAAAGGGAAATTGCAGACTGGAGGGCACAGGCAGGACTGCTGCTAACTGCAGTTGTGGATATGAGATAGGGGGTGCAAAAAGTTGCCTGTGGGATGTCTTGGAAAGAGCCATGAGGTGATGCTGGACAGAAAGATCCATCCTGCTGTCTACCAGGCTGCAGTGGCTTTGATTCCACCACTTTGTTGAGTACTGAGTACATTTAAAATCAAACCTGTAAGAAAGAGAGCTGCAGCTCTGCTCTGCCCTGAGACACGGGTGTTTTAGTTGCCCAGTGACCAGTGCTGTCCAGTCATTTCACGGAGGTTCCTCACTCCTCTGTGGCCCCTGGGTGCCCTCGGCCCCCTCCCGTGCCTCATTTTGAAAAGTGCAGCCAAGGCTCGATTCTGGGGTGGGATATTTAGGGCTGCGCTGTTTTGCAGCACATTTCCAAGCTGCTTGTGTAGCAAAGGGTAAATGACCTACCTCCCCCTGGCCTTTGACAGTCTGCTTCCTGGGATCCATTCAAAGGCGCTTATTCTCTCGCTACCTTTGAAGGCTTTGTGTCAGTCTTCTCCATAGATCCTTGTACCTCAGGCCTCTTTTGTGGCTTTTTTTCCAGAAAAAAATCTGCATGTGGGATAGAAATGGCATTGCCTTTCCCAACGTGAGGTCACAGCTCATAGCAGAGCTGCATTTGCAATGTGTCATTGGGACTGTCAGGCTGTTTCCACGGGGAGGCAGGATTTAGTGTATGGACTCCAGCTGAGCACCCCATGGCACCAGTGCAGGAAAGGCAATTTTCCAAATTAAATTCCACAATACGGGATGCTGAACAGCTTACTTTTGGGTCCTGCTCTCTGCAAGGGACTTCATCGTGACGTGAGCTGAAGGGATGAGTAACAGACTTCAAACTGAAAGCTTACCAAAAAATCTCCTGCAGAATAATCCAAGGGCAGCCTGCAACCAAGTTCCCCAAGATCTGGTTGGGTTGGGAGTGTGTTCTCCGTCACAGAGAGATGAGCTGTCTTGCCTCTGGGCTTTTTCTGTTCTCTTGTATAAGTCAACCAAGGGTTGACTATAAAATGAATTGCAGGGAAAAAGAATGGGATTTCTCTCACCCCTTTCCTTCCTTTCCCATTACCTTTTTCCTGTAGATGGCACAGGTATGAGTCTTCATCTGTCCGCCTTGCACCAAAGGTACCCAGAGAGGAAGAGGTCTCAGGGACACTTAATTCACATTTAAGTTTTCACAGGGAAAAGCAAAGGAAAGAAAAGGTGGGAAATGTCTTCTGATTACAAAGCTGTCTTATTAAAAATTGGAGGCATTAGTCAGAGACAGTACTGGAGTAGTGACTTTTTACAATTCTGTAGTATCAGAGTTTTGGGGGGGTTTGCTGGCTCTGCAGTCAGGTTATGCTCTGGGAGACCATTTTCATTTTGACAGTGTGTTCCCAGCCCAGTTCTCTTGGAGGCTTGAGTAGACTGTGCCCTAAACCTTTACAAACCAAGAGCCAATAAATACATTGTGCAACTTATCAGCCCTGTTAAGCCCATCGGGTGTCTATTAAAAAACAAAGCTGCTGGTTTCGTCAGGTGGCTTTGCTGTGCCTGTGTCAGAGCCTGGCTCAGAGCGGAGGAGAAGCAGCTGCTGTGTAGAATTTCAGGACACCTTTTGCTTGGTCATCACCTGGTGATCATGATAAACACCCACGTTCTCTTTGCTCCCAAACGAATACACACAAGACCCACTACTGCTCATTCCCTGCTCTCTGCCACATTTTTGTCAGACTCTGAGCGGTTGCAAAGTAATTCTTTGCATTCCCAAGCCAAATGGGAATCCCTTTAGTACTTTTTTTGAGGAAGGGTTCCCAGATGATCCTGTGGACTATCCGTTTTGGAAGACTGGAAAAAGAAAGCAGAACTGTATTGTCTGGAATTTCTGTAGGAGGTTTTCTCGTGGGGTTTTTTGGTGTTTTTTTTCCCTGCTGGGTGCCTGCAGTTCCCATCAGAGGCATGGCACATGCGTTTTACTACACATTCATGTTGTGCATTAGCATGCAGGGATATTACAGGAGGTTCTCCAGCGTGGTGAACAGGCGTAGGCAGAAAATTGATTCCTCAGGAGATTTCGGCAAAATGGTATCTTGGGAGCTGATCTCCCATCAGATGTAAAATTTCTTTACATTGATGATTCTGATCCTTACTCCTTTGTCGTAATATCACACAAGGGTTATTGCTGTTATTTTCCAAGCTTGTCTTACCTGTTATAAACTTCCGAAACAAAACTGGGGGCAATTAAATGGGGAAACTACAAGGGTGGTGGTAGAGAAACTAATTCCCTTTGCTTTTCAGACATTTCATTTAACAGCTGTCTTAGAAAAGCTCCCACAGGACAGCTCCATCATGTGAAATTCCCAAGGGATATGACAAGTCAAATAAATAGTTCATCTGCTAATTAGGTGGCAGATGGATGATTGCCTTTCCTCCTGGGAGGAGAAACCTTTTGGGTAGAAGAATCTCACCCAGATGAGGGAGGGTATTTTTCAGGTGTGAGTGCAAACGTCCATCTGTGTCTCCCAACCAAAGTAGAGCAGCACAAACCACCGATGGTTACTTTTTCTAAAGGTGTTTTAAAGGCATCATTGCACCCTTCTCTGTGGGGAGAGCTTGCTCTGAGTTCACCTCTGTGAGCAGGAGAGCTGAAAGGAAAGTTAGCAGCAGCAAGGATGGTCATAGGTACTGAGGTCCCAGCAGAGTTACACACAGCAGGGAGGAAAAGCCCTGAGGTGTTTGTGTGATGTCAATCAGTCACAAGTCCTGTCCTTCAGCCCACTTCAGCCCTGGGACTGACACAGACCAGTGCATCATCTCTAGTTCGACCTACACCTTCATTGCTATTGTTTTTTAAAGCTTCTGTACTATGGGTCCTTGTGTACATTTTTTTTTGTTGGTTTGGTGGGGCTTTGTTTGTTTGTTTGTTTGTTTGGGGGGGGGGTGTTTTTCCTCCCTGTGTGTTATTGTACTGTGGAATTCGACCATTTCTGCAGAAATCGCTTTTTGGCTTGGGTTGGGCTCCCCTGCAGACACCTCTGCTGGGATGACTGCAGGAGCACACAGTGAGTCCAGGCACTGGGGTGCAGCAGGACCAATGGCACACACCTGGATTTCAGTGGAAGGGGCACATCTGCTGCAGGGATGTCCACGTTCTGTTAAAACACCTAAATCCTGACCAGCACCATGTGCTGCCATTCCATCCTGAGCATCCTTTTGGAAATGACAGTGCAGTTCAGTGTGATTTTGCAGTTCTGACTCCAAAGGAAGCATGAAAGCATGTAATAAAAAAAGGATAACATTCTCCTTGTTGAGGTTTCCCGAGTAATAGGGCTCCAGTCTGATTTATGCTTTAGTGGGGGGTTTTTTTGATAGGTCATGGACACCCCTCTGTCTGTCTCCCACTCAGAAGTGTGTTCTCCATAAGCACTCCAGCAGAAATGATGTTTGCTGGAGTCTGCAGACAGCCTGAAAAAGGAAAAAAAAAAACCCTCAGAAGTATGATCCACATCCTATTCCTCCCTCTCCCCACACACTCATCACTGCATCTTCTCCCAGCGGAGCAGTCCTGAAGCCTAAGATACCACGTTAAATGTCAGTCATTTAACTACCAGTTATTTTAGCAAATAAGAGTGGGACTGTCTCCCTGGGGTTGACTGAAAATTGTTAAAGGAAGGAACAAAAGGCAAGGAAAGAGAAAAGAAAAGGAGAAGAAAGAGAGACAGGAACAGAAAGGACAAAGGGAAGCACCAGGCAGAAGGATTCGTGATGCCAGAATCTGAGAGAGGAGTCAGAGGAAGGTGCCCCGGTGACATCAATGGGCTGGATCCCACCGAGTGCTTCAGGGGACCATAATGAGCCCTTTGTGATGTACCCAAATTACCCAGCCTCATCCTCAGGACTGTGTTCTCACTCGGGCGTCTGATTCTCCTGCTGGTGTCAGCAGCAGCTCTGCCACTGTCTGCACTCTGCCAGTCATTGATTTGGAAGGAAACTTCTCCAAGGTGGGGGATGCTCCTGTGTTTGGGAGATGGCAAAAGAGCTGCTGATTAATTCTATGAGAAGGATGGGAATCCTCCTTCCTTTTGCCTCCCATCTTGCTCCACATTCCTTTCCCCTTGCATTCTGATCTGGAGTCCAGTTAACCCTTGGTGGAACAGAAGTGGAGCTGGTATCTACGACCTGCCTCTAACAATAGGGAGATTTTCTCTTGAAGGATCATGTTAGCTCCCTGTGTTGGCAGTGCAAGTTTTCTCTACAAGTAGAAAACATTCAGGGTGTATTAATAAGCTGTCATCTGGTTGTTCTCATGAGTTGTGTTTGTTGCATTCCCTGAGGTTCTGGTGGTTCTGGCATGGAGGGCTGTGTGAGTTTGAAATCTGGAGTCTGTCCATGCACGACTTTCAAATTCACATTGGAGAACAGTTGAGAAAGGAAAAAGCAGTTCTCAAGTCAGAAGAGCACTCACTGTTGGTGTGGGCAGAGAAACCCACAGAGCAGAAAATCCCTCCCAGGAAGCTCTGTTCTCATCCGTAATTAATCAAAAATAGTCCTTTTTGTGTGTACGGACTGTGGATATCCTCAGCTGCATCGGGCAATAGTCAGACACAGGTTTTTAATGGCATTACTCCAAGTAAACAAGAACAGAATTGGCCCCTTGCCACGGGATCCCAAACCTGACCACAGGTAATCATCAGGAAGAGTGTGTTTTTTCTGAGGATAAACATGGAAACTCCTCTGGAAAATCAAACCAAAAAACCCAAAAAAGACCAAACCAAATCCAACCTTCCTCAAATCACTGGAAAATAATAACTAGATTATTATCTTTAAGATAATTCTAATTAGCTATATTTTTAAAGGCACACCAAAATTTTAACTATGCAGAAGATAAAGCCAGTGTCTGCATTTTGTGTGAACAGTCCAATTACAATGATAAACTCTCTCCTGTTAACACCTCATCTGCTTGTCATTTTTAACATGGAGGAGGGAGGGCAGGAAAAGTGAATTTGTGCAAGAAGTTTGGGTAATATCCATCAGAAAACACAATGCCTGACAAGCATAGTAGCACCTTGAGAGCTTAATCATCATGGAAGCTAAGTACAAAATGAGGAAATTAAACCTTTTGTGAAAAACTAGGTGCTTGTCTAAAGAAATGAGCTAAAGCAGACTCATACTCTGGTTTGAGGCTTTTCTGTGTAGATGAGACCAAACTACTGCATCAGACAAGTTATTTCACATCACTGTCCGTCAGGGTTTGGACTTTCAGTATGCTGCTCTAATATCTCTTACAAACTACCTGTTTTCCCCAGAAATAATGAAAGGCCCACTCACATGCTGCTGTAGAGGGTCAGAGGGAAAAGGAGGCTTAAGTTGGCTTTAAGGTTCACACCTTATTTTTAATACTGTTTGTACGGATTAAAAATTGGTCAAATGCAGTTCGCACCGAATTAACCCTTATCCCTTCGGGGCTGAGCATGCAGAGCATGTTTGTAGAGCAATAGCTGAAAATCCCAGGCTGTGTAACACAAATGCCAAGTGATAAAAGTCCTTATTTGCTGGTTTTACTTGTCATGAGCTGTGGAGGAGGCGCCTCACTGAGAACATAACATAAAAACACAAAAGGTGTTACACTGAGCACAACCGAAGATCGAGCTACCCAGTGCACTGTCTGATAATTGGGTATAGAAGCCATTTAAGGGAGAGTATAAAAGATCCTGCCTCCTGCTTTGATGCTGTTTAATGTAAAGTTTCTTCTGCCAGAGTTTGTATCCAGAGTCCTGTGTTTAAAACAGCCAGCAACAGAGCAACCACCTGAATATTAGTGGTCTCAAAATTCATTTATACTGAGGCTCATCTGGCATGGAGTTCCAGGACTTAATGCTGCATCACTTGGGAAAACGCAGCTGTGCTTTTAAACCCAGTACTTGTTCATTCCTGGGTGTTCCCCTCAGTCTTGGCTTTTGAGAAATAAAGAACATGTATTATTATTATTAACCTTTTCCCCCTCTCCAAACCATTCCTGATTTTATGCATTTCTATCTACCCTCTGGCATTCGTTTCTTTTTTAGGCTGCACAGTCCTGGTGTCCTTAGTGTGCCTCAAGTCTTCCACAACCCTGAAAATTGTTTTAACCTTTTGATGCCTTTTTGCATTCCACAGTATCCATGGGACATGTGCAAGGGTTTTATCTGCTCTTCGGCCCTGTTATGGGTTGGAAACTCTCTGACCTTACTCCTGGCAGGGCTTGCTGTGTTCTACAAGTTCCTCATGGTCCTAATTTTGAACTGCACACAATTCATATCTCCAGGATCTGGTCAAATGGGCATGCAAATGGAGACAGATGTGGCACTGGTAATGGGCTGTTTCAGCCCTTAGATCCGGAGGAATCGTTTTTCAAGGCCTCCTTCTCTCCAGGGGGAGAACTGTTGCATTATTCATGCTCGCTATTTCCACTGTAAACTCTTGTCTCATGATTACAGAACTGCCACACTTTCCCCCCTCAGTTTCCTCCCCCATTCTCTCTCCTTTTCATGTTTCTTGCTCTTTCGCAAAGGTAAAGGTGTGCCTTTTTGAAGTCCCCAGGGAGAATTGTCAGGACAAGAACACGGAGCCCTAAGAGCTCCACAGCCTCTCCTGTGTCTGATGAATGAGGCAGTCCCCTTTTTTCTGCATATGCATTTTGTCCCACCTGCAATGGTGCTGATTTTACTTTCATGTTTAAAAGAAAAGAAAAGAAAAGTGCATCCACTCATCTCCCCTCACTGATAGCCAAAGGGAGTGATTTGGTAGCTGATTTGAATATCTTGTATCACAATAGTCTATTGCTTCAAATTTTATGTCATATGGGAGTAATTCGGTTATCCTGTAACTTCATCCTGGGTAACAAGAATAAGAACTTTATAAGTCTCTTTGGATTGCCTTAGCCTTTTGCGTGATTTCTTACTAAGTAATTGATTTGGAAAGTAGCAGAAATGGCAAAATATGCCCCTAATGGGAGAGCACTGCATTTTCCATGTCGTTGTTACACATAACTTCTATGTGTATTTAAATGAGTAGCATCAGCATAGAGCCAGGAGATATTATGTAGAAAAATAAGTGTTCAGGGAGTATCTGATGAATAAAGATAAGAATCGTTTGAAGATCTGACCTTGCAAACATTTAAGCACAAATCTGTTTCCATAACCTTGCTCAAGCCATTTCCTGTGGCCTGTGGGGTGTTGGGTACAAGCCCATTTTTCTTGGTGGCAGCATCCCAATCCATCCTTCCAATCTTTCCTCAGCTCTTTTCCTGCTCTACTAATAAGACAAATCCAGGCATTAAAATAGAGAGAAAGCAGTATTATGGGAATGTGAGGGGATTGAGAAGTAATTTTCCATTTCTAAAATGATTTTTATTCTGACATTTCCAGAAACATATGGCCCCATGTTCTGCAAGCGGTTTCTTAGGATGTGCTGTCCCTCTGCCTTGCTTCCCAGAACTCACAGTCCCCCACACACATGCTCACACCAACGTGCAGAGATGCCCAGCGTCTCACTCCAGTCTGTCGGCAGCAGGAAGGCGGGATCTGTGCATCCCATCCTCTGGGTCCCTCTGGAGTTCAGTCCTTGTTGCTTCAGGAACAGGAGCTTATTGAGACACCTCTGTGCGCCCTAATCTGCTTTAAAGGAGGCAGATTCAGGCTAGCAGCCCCAGTTTCATGGTTTTGAATGCCCTGAGTTCAAGACAGAGCTCAGGTGCCCCAAAAAACTGCTCCTATGGTGCTCTGGGCGGCTCTGCAGCCTGCGCAGGGCTGTGAGATGCCACCTCTGCAGCTGCTTGCAGGCTGGAAATTGGACGAGATTTCACTGAAAACCTTCCTTTTTCATCTTCCCTCATTTGCAGTATGTCTCAAAGGGCTGTGTAACTGAAAGAATGGTAATGGCAGGGGTTCACAAGTGTTTTATTGGTCTGAGCAGGCAGAACTGCAGATTCCGTGTGCTGCCAGTGGCAGAGAGGGCAAAACCAGTGGCAGATCCCATAACAGGAGCTCTGTTGTTAAGGAGAACCCTCTGCAAGGTGGGAGAGAGAAGTCTCCAAAATGTTCACAGATATCCAGGGTGTCCCTCTGTCTGCACAGAGCTTCTATGCCCAACCACTGCAGACAAAGGGGATTGTGGCACAAATTTAAGCAGCTCCTTGGATCCAGGTACCTGTGTGATCTGTGGGGTTTTTTGGCCTTCCCGGATTTTGTGTAAATTCTTTCAGTCCAATTACTGTGAAATATATAAGAAAATGCACGTTTGAAAAGTCTGAAAATAATCAAACCCGGTTTAATATTGATCGCCCCAAGGACCATTTCATACTGCACCAACCACCCCGTTTCTGCATTCTTTTTCCTGTCCAGGCTGTTTTTTCAGGAAGAAGTGGTGTGCGTGTGGGAGTCAGAGCTGAAGGAGGATCTTGAAAAGCTGAAGGAATTGGAGGGCAGGTGGTGAGGAAGAAAAACCATCACCTGCACATCAGGGCTGGGGGGTTTCCATGAGAGCAGAGAGCGCTCGGGGTGCGGGGCTGCCTGCGGGCACAGGGGCTGCATCTGAACCCAAGAGTTCTTTTCAGTCTGTGGTAGATGGAGCTGCGGCTGCCAAACACCGTTCCTGACCTCCCAGCAGGTCCCAGGGGAGAGCAGTTTGCAGCACAGCAGCGACCTGAGCCTGCCTTCGCTGTGACACTGTTTCCTCGAAATCCCCTTCCCCAGCCCCGGCAGAGGCACTTCCAGGAGCAATTTCTCCACCTCCCACACGCACAACCACAAACCCCATTTTGTTTGAGGATCCTTGGAACTGGATGGGAGCATCCGACCTCATTACGCAGTTCTGCTAATGAAGCTGCTGAGGTAATTAAACTCAGCAGTTTGGGGTTCTAGGGCAATATCAGTTACGATATTTTGGAATACGCCGTGCTGGGTGTAGTTATGCCTCTCAGCTGTCTCCTGCCTCTCCCCCCACACACACTGGGCTGTGCAGAGCACCCCTGGCAGGGTAACAGCAGCTTTGTGGTTGTACCTCTCACGTCAGAGAGAGCCTGTGCATATCCTTGGTCTCTGTGCACACTCAGTGACGCTGAGATGAGCTGTGAAATTCAGTCTCAGCACCAGGGAGACCTGGGGGCAGCTGCCTCTGCTCCACCAGCACCAGGGCAGCAGTGATGGGCTTCAAAAGGTGCTCTCATGCCCGTAGGTCTGTGCCCTTGATTTTATCCGTGATGGGTGTCCAGAAGTAAAGGGTCCGAGAGCAAACTGACCGAGCGCATGGAGGGCAGTGGCAGTTCAGAGACATTTCATGGTGTGGATGTGGCTCTGCCCTGTTAAGCTGGCACTCTGAAATGCCACAGCCAGGACACAGCACTGGGAACAAGCTGGAATAGCTCATCAGAGTCTCTGCTGTCGCCCTGCCATCCACTGCACCATCCCGCTCCACACAGGCTGGAGTGACCTGTGCTGTGCCAGCTGTGTTGGGGATTTTGCCTTTTCTTCCCAACTCCAAGAAGGTTTATTTTGAGATTGGAAACCTCAAAGGCTTTCCTCTGCTGCCCTGCTGCCAACAGTGCTCCCTTGCTCATCATCTGGCATACCCTGCCTGCTCTTATCTCCATTATAAAATCATGGAAGTGGTTATGCAACATAAAATCATTCTGGGTGAGTTTTGATCTCATTTACACCTCTGTGAATCAGAAGTGGGTTTTTGGTTGTGATTTTTGTTGCTAGTCTTTCAAAAGGGTGTATGATTCGGAGCTCCCCTGAGTTTTCAGGGGAAAAGTTGGGGAGTTTGTATTAAAGCAGGAGAAAAACGACTGAAAAAATAAAAGAGAATTATATGAAAGGGCACTTCTCTTCCCCACAAAGGCTTCTACTTGGAATCTCATCCTTTAGGCATGATCTGATTCCATGTTCTGGCTCAGGTCGGTAACAAGTGACACCAGATGCACTGAGTCACAGAAAGGAAGGTGCTGATTGTTCTTTTCTCCCTGAATTCTTTCAGAAGCCATTTTTATTTCTTCAGAGTCTTGATAAAGGAACGTGGTAAGGCAATTTTTTCATATTCTTTTTTATATATATGTGTTTATCCAAATCAAGCTGAATACTTTAGAAAATCAGAAAATCTGATTGAAAAACACAGGCCCACTAATTTAGGAAATCTGTTAGGTCAGTCCAGCTTGTCAAGGTATTTAGCATAGACCAGCAGCACTGTTTTTGTGTCTGACTCTGGGCTGTGCATTTCAACAAAGACAGGGACCTCTTGGGGAAAGCCTGTGAGGGACCCAGGTGTGTCCCAAGCCCGAGAGCACGTGGCAGGGAAGAGAAAGGGAATGGACTGGGGTTTAGTCTGGAGCATGGAAATGTAGCTGTCATTTTCAAATCTCTCTTCCAGTGAAGTTTTCAGTGAGCCAGGTCCAAGGGTGGCTGGCACAACCTCCCAAGGCCTCTCCTGGCCCAAATCTCAATGTTTTTGTGAAAATGCAGGAGCGATGTTTCATGCCATACCAGCAGAAATCATCCTGAATTTTTGCTCTGGGAGAAAAGGGACTTGACTTGACAGTTGTGGGGTTTGTTCAGGTCTGTATTACCAAGGCATCTTTCAGGCAAAGTGATTTTCTTTATAGGGCCATATTACTGCCCAGCAATTACATAAATAACCATGTTTGCTTTCCAAGAGAGCGAGTAATGGCCCTGGAGCTGCTGTGCAGCTGCAGAACCACTACAGGCTCTCATCCTTCTGAGACCCTTGGTTTTTGCCCTCCAACTCACTTTTTTTAATGATATTTACACCATTTAATAAGTAACTCCAAAGAGTCTTGGTAAAGCACTGTTTTCTGCATGTGGGAAAATTGAGGTTTTTTGTTAGTCTGTGTGGATTTTCCTCTTTCCAGAGCCAGTGGAAAAAGTGTGCTTCAGTGCATAATATATCCCATGTTTTCACTTTCATGAGGAGATTTTTCTTTACCTGCTGGCTTGCATTTCTTTAGGCTGGGTGCTGTCAAAACCTGAAATCTACTGGCCCTTACATCTTCTCTGTGGAAAAAAAACAAAACAAAACAAAACTGGAGAGAATTCACCCAGCAGGCGCAACACATGGATCACAACCTTTACACCTCACTGTGCATCCAGATGTGCTCGTGGTTGACTCTCAGCAGCCAAACGTGCTGACCTCACAGCACAGGCAGGGTGAGATGCTGAGAGCCAGCAGCAGTTTGCTGCTGAGCCAGGGCTCAGGCAATGGGATGAGTTCATAGGGATGGATATGTCTGAGGAGCCTTTTGTAGCTGCAGCAACTGTTCTCTCTCCTGCCTGGAACTGCTGTCTGAAAGCGTCCAGTTAAAAGGTATCAGGTTCCCAAAACCATAAGCTTGTTTTACGAGTCATGCATTTTTAATATAATGTTGAATCTGAGGCTTCTTTTTATTAATCTCCCCCTTTTTAGCACTGAAAATTAATATTCCTAGATATTTTTCCCCTTCTGAAGTTGTAAGTCAGTACCTTGCTGAAAAAGAGATATATGGCTCAATCCAATTACTCCAGGAGTGGGGAATTTTTAGACCTCAGTCACCCTTGCAAGCCCTGTGCTGAGACTACAAGAGCCAGAAGGTCTGTCCACAACCCTTATTCAGAGATGAAACCCCATGTGCTGATTTTCACTGAGAAAAGCCCCTGAGTGTCACTGCAGGTGGTTTATGTAAAGCTCTGTCTCCGTCCCTGCTGCTGTGAATTTGAGCCAGCACTTATGGTAGAGATGGAGGGGCTAAATCACTGGAGACATTCTGTTTCTGTCTAAATGATTTTATGGCCATTACAAGGTCTCCTGCAGTTGCTGTAGCACCACTTTAGGAACAAATCCTCTTAGAGGGAAGCTGACGGATGCTGAATCATGGAAAGGAAGCAGCAACCCGTGAGATCCCAGACACCACAATCTGGGGATCTCCATCTTGAAGGAACCTGCAAAATTACTGTTCTCACACAGGGGATGCAATCTCCCATCCATTCAGTCTGCGTCTCTCTCTTGCTGCCAAGACATTCTCCCTTTAATTAATATTTTATCCTGTTGATGCAACTTGTCCACTTATTTTCCCAGTTGTTTGCAGTGCAGATTTCCCAAATTGTTTCCTCTGGGCACTTGCAAAATCAAGATCTCACATCTAAGGAGTTCCTTGCAGCTCAATTATTGAAATTTCTGGCTGAAAAATGTATGCACTTTTAATTAAAAAAAAAAAATGCAGCTCAATTATTGAAATTTCTGGCTGAAAAATGTATGCACTTTTAATTAAAAAAAAAAAAAAATTTCCCAGCAAAACCAGCCTGGAGGTAATCTGAAAGTAAGAGGAATTTTTCGTTAAAAAATGAAGGAAACCCTGAGTAGATTAATAGTTACAGCACTGCATGTCCAGAAACTATTTGAGACCTTTCCCAAGTGACGGATAATGGGAAAGTGCCTGGGATTGAGCCATGTCACCCTACAAAAACACCAGAAGCTGAAACCACCAGAGATGTGACTTGCTGGAGTTGCTGTTCTCTAACAGAATTCCAACAGAGAGCACAGCATCCTCCTGCTCAGCTCTGGGGCAGGGTGAGTTTGAGAAGGGATTATTCCTTGGGCAGACCAGCAGAAAGATGTGGTATTGCCTCTGTTTGCTCTGCCTTAAGCTGGAGCCTGGGCCTGTATTGGTTCAGAGCCGGCACTTTATGTAAAATTAATCCTGAGCTGGAGACCTCTGATAGTTCCAGAGGGTCTGCTTTCTGTTTTCCCTCTAACTGGTGCTAGACCAGAGGTTTCTCCCAGGTTATTCTACAGCCTGGAAAAGGCAAACCTGCACATCTGTGCTTTGCAGCACAGCAGAGAGGAATTCCTCTTCCTTGGTGTTTGCCAAGGGGAGAATAAATTCACCAATACCTGCACAGGAATCCCAACATAAAGACAACATGATGCACTTCAGCAGCTCTTTACACAAGGTTTTGGCAGAGGGATCCATGTGGAAGTGCTGCTGTCGGAACCTGGGGCAGCTGCAGTCTATGCCTAACGTGTATTGAGCCCCCTTTGCTTTCCTGCTGTGCCACCAGGCAACCCTCCTGAGCACGAGCCATTCCAAAGAGCCCCTGTGCCACCAGCAATGACTCAAGTGCTTGTCCTTACGGCTCTGTCCTTCTTTAAAACCCTGGGTGCAGGCACAGGAGCAGGCTGCAGATATTTGTGTGCATTACAGGAGGTGTGGTGCATCCCTAACCCAGGCTCCGTGCGTCCCCAGGGATGGAGAGAGGCTGGATGCAGCGTGTGGCATCCCAAATCTGGGAGAACAATGCTCCTTTGCGACAGATGGGGTCCCTGTGGGCAGAAGTGCTGTGGGATTTGGTGGGATACAGGGGAGGATGCCCTGTGCAGAGCTACCCCAGTTCCATCTGCACTTTGCCACGGCAGAGCGGCCTCCCGGCCAAGGCAGACACACGCTGGGGGTAAGCATGAGGCAGGTGCCTGGGTGTCCTTTCTGCACACGCCAGATTGCTTCACACAACAGCCTGGCAGTGCCTCCCACCCTCCCAGCTGTCAGCAAGAGGCTGACAGGGCCCAGCTCGGTCCCTGTGACCCAGCTTGTGCCCTCGATTCTGTCCTTACCACCACCCTTTATCCTGAGTGCACCTGTTGGCCTCAGTAGGGTGACTGGTGGAACCAGATTTACACAGCAGAACTGGGGCTTGCAGGAGGTGAACCTCAGCTATTTGTGTGAATCAAGGAGGTTGTGTTTTTGTCCTTGGGGAGGAAGAAAGTCCTGGGGAAAGTGTGGCACTGCTAACTGGCAGGGAGGACAGATGTGAGAACCACTCTATGACCGAGTGGATCCAGATGTGACAGCAGCTGTGCCCAGGGACATCAGAGCGCCATGATGGTGGCACTCAGCTGCAGTGTGGAGGTGCCATCCTGCTCTAGGAGTAGGCACTGAGTAAGATACTCCATGGTGGGCCTGGCTCAGAGGGAAGAAATTCTCCTGGACTGAACAAGGGGCTTCCCAGATAGAGAATATTCTCTAATGTTTACTTTTGGTTTGCTGAGAAGCTGGAAAAGGAGGTGATGAAAGTAAAGAGAGAAGCTCTTCTGCCACTGGCTGCTTGGAAGCAGGGTTGGTATTTTGAGTATTTTTAGGAAGAAAATGTGTTGTAGAAGAAAAGTTCATGAGTTTGAACGTAAGCATGTTCTAAGTGGGAGAGGGGCATAGCATGGACCCCATTCCTCCCCGTGTCCTTCCTGCTAAAGATCAGAGATAACAAGGTATGGGAAAAGGGAAGGAAAATTATGAGATGGAAATTGAGGGTGGAGAGGTTGAGGGAGAGCACTGATCAGCAGGTCCTCTCATGAGGGATTTTTTTTTTAAGAAGAAATCGTACAGGGCAGATCACCCAGAGAAGGTGCAAAGGAGATGCTGCCCAGTGTCCCTGAATTTTCTCTCAGGGAAATCTCTCTATCTCAGCTCGGGACTTTGCAGCATGAGATGAAGAATTTTGTACACAGAGAAAATTGTGGCTGATCACAGTTTTGAGGGAAGCCCTCATGTTTTTGCTTCTCTGCCAGCCTCTCCCTTGAAATGTAAATAAATAGGATTGGAGACACACATAATGAGGCCCAAGGGTAAAGGACTAAAAAATCCAACATCATGTTTTCTTTGGCTGAATTTCTTGAAAAAAAAAATAAAAACTAGATGAGGAATGTTATAAAAAGAAATGCGACCAGTTCAGCACACAGCAAAGCTCAGAGCTGCTGTAGGGAAGCAGTGGTGTGCAAGCTAATGAGGAAACAAACACAAAGAGTGGTGCACACTGCCTGCAAAGCCTTCTTCCACCTCAGATTTGAAGGCAGATTGTTACCCACACCGGGAAGAGCCAGTTTTGAAACTTTGTGCTGCAAACTGTAGTGAACACCATCATTAGTGGACAGAGGATTTTCAGCAGCCCTTGCACAGCTTCTCCAAGCCTCATTCCTTCCCAACATCCAGCAGGACAACAAAGCAACGCTGGCTAAAACGGGCATTGCATTTTAGGAATAGATTACATCTACCAGGGAGGAAGGCAGGATTTCCTGATGTCCCAGTATCTCAAGGAGTCACCTCATGTCACACGTTAGGAGCCAAGTGAATGTGTCCCTCTGCAGGTGCGTGTGCCGAGCTGGGGCTGCATCCTGGGCGTGCATCCTCAGGTCTGCACCCACCTACAGGGAGCTGGAATTAACTGCTTGGGAAAAGGATCTAAGGGAAATCTTGTTACATCGTGTTTCTCCACGAAGAATGTGCCTCTACACTCGGTACCCCTTCTCTCCAGAGCAGTGGTTTTGATGTTGCAAACTGCATCATATCAATAGGAGTGCAGATGGGCTTTCCTGCTGGTCGGGCTTGCCAGTGAACAAGGTGAGTTTCAAGGTGTATTTCAAGGTGTATAAAAAAGGCCATCCCCTCCCTGTATGGATTTCCTGCTCCCAGGACTCCTGGTCGGAGCAGTCCTGCAGTGACCCTCCCAGCTTCCTGACCAGCAGACATTTGATTTCCAGCACTTTGCTGCAGTGCAGTTTGCTCCACCACTCAGCACTAGTGCCTCTGCCTGGGAAGCAGGCAGGGAGGCACTTCTCTGCTCCATGGCAAGGTCAGCTCCAGCTCTGCTCTGCCGTCCTCCTCCCCTTGACACTGCTCTGAGGCTGGGGAGTCACGGGAATCCTGCCTGGCAGTACTCAATTAGGGATGTCTTTTGGGCACCGAGCAGCTGACATCCAGCAAAGCATTGCTGCAAGTCAGTGTGGTAGCACAGAAACCCCTCTCGTTAGGAAGAAAAGAAATGTGAAGCAATCCTTGTTTTACAAAAGGGAAACCTGCAGAAGCTATTTACACATTTCAGGGAGGGCACACGTGACTCTATTGCTGCAGTACTGGGGACAGAGGGGCTGTGCACACAGCAAAGGGAACACACAGTGAGGATCATGCCTTTGAATGTGTCACCCACTGATCCCAAGTGCCTGTTCCCAATTTGTTCAGTTTGATCAACAAAACCCCTGAGCATCTATTCAACTTTTACTTAGCTCAGAGAGAACAGTGTCGCTGCTGCTGGCTCCAGCCCTTGCCAAGGGAGCACAGGGACACACTGGGAGCAAACCAATAGGCATAGGGGGAATTTTGGGTGCCCCCAAATGTGCAGAGCATGTCCTAGGGTGCCTGGGCTGTTGTGTGCTGCCCCACACACCTGGCCATGCTGTCCACCCACAGGTACTGCAGACAAAGAGCAGACAGATGCTGCATAGCCAGACAGTGACCTCTCAGTCCCCAGTCATGTGGGACATTAAGCACATACTTTGCTGCCTTGCTGTTCAGAGGTATATTGTGTCTGTATGTGTGTGTGGGCAGAGGGCTGAATGGCAGCGATTTCCTGTGGGTAATTGCCCTGCTTTCGTTTGGGTTTTTTTTTTTAGAATTATTTGCAAAGGCTTGAAAAAAAGAAAATCCAGACAGAGGCGGTTGCTCGGGAGAGACTTGCAAGTCAGAGGTGTGAGTGTGGGTCCACAGACTTTCCGTGGGTGCCCTCCCACAGTCCAGCAGCCACACAGGAGCAAAGCCTGCACTGCTGCTGGGGGTGTCTTCAACTCACTGAGTTCCAGTTTCACACCAAAAATGGGCAGGCAGTCTTTGGAGCACTGAAAGGTGCCTTTGCCCTTTGCATAGGAGTAGAGGACTTAGCTGAAATTTGGGAGTTAATTTTGCCATTGACGCAACAGAGGTTGAGTATGGCTGCAAGACATCCCTCGGTGCATCAGTCCCTTCTGCCCATGCAAAGTT
The DNA here is from genome assembly GCA_013400655.1 of Mystacornis crossleyi. Classification (NCBI taxonomy): domain Eukaryota; kingdom Metazoa; phylum Chordata; class Aves; order Passeriformes; family Timaliidae; genus Mystacornis; species Mystacornis crossleyi. The sequence goes on from VYZQ01059491.1 coordinate 184,594, forward strand.
CAAGGTTATTAAACTCAGTCCTGTGCGATGCTGCTGGGGTGACAAGCACTTGTGAGCAGCAAAACTCACACTGAATTCAAAGCTGAGGAAAGCAGAAGTGACTTCTTGTACAGCCTTCTGGATCTTTTTAATAGTGCACTATAAACGAGGCTATTAATTATAACAACAAGGAGAGTAACACCAGGTATTTTCCCTGGTGTTTCACAGCTTGCCGAGCTAGAACAAATCCTCCATGCCAGCAGCCTCCAGCGGATTTGAACATGAGCTGAGAAGCCAGGAACACCTGGTTCTTTCATCAGCTTTGATACAGACTCATTGTGTGACATCCAAAAAGTCCCTTGAAGTTTGTTTTTGGGAGGTACTGAGCGATTACTGCTGCTCAGCACATCTGAAACCAGCCCAGCCTGGCCCTGCGTAAAACACAGCCTAAAGCTCCTTTGAGCTCCTGGAATGAAAGGCACGTTATGAATGCAAAGTTTATTATACACCCACCGTGTAATGTCATGTGCACTCGTAATGTAGTAAACACTGCAGATATTCCAAAGGCACAACATCTTATCTGTAGTAAACACATTCCAAAGCTCCTCACTAAATTACGCTAAGCCTGTGATGTCCCTGCATAGATTTTGGTTGAGTTTTGGCCCTTGAAGGTATTTGTAGACTCCTGCCATATTCCTCTGCTGAATATCTGCCAGATCCATCCGTTCCAGGCCCTTCTGTTACCAACACAGCAGATGCACTCAAAGTTACGAAGCCCAGAGTAAGCAAAACGAAAGTGTTTAATCTATTATTAATCAGTCAGCTGCAGAAATGATAGGGCTCTGGGGGACCTCAGAAAGATATCAATATTTATGGCCTCGTTAGCAAATGCCACCTTTTTTTTATTATTTTTTAATTTTATTTTTTAAAGAGACAACAGGATTATGAAAGTTGTTTATGTTTCCAGTCATTCCATAAAGAGGCAATGACATGTTTTGGGACAGGATGATTCTGAACAAGGTATTCAATATTTATCACAAAATATGGAGACTTCCACTGTGACTCTGTTCTTCTTGGTCTTGCAGTCAAGATTTCACCTTCTTCTAGAAGCAATGGCCCTTGCTGAAATCAGAGTCCCAGTTACTCTAAGCTACCATCCACGGAATTTTTGAAAATTGAAAGATATAATCTCCCTAATTCCATTTGCTGAGATAAATTACATAAATTCCATAAAAGAGAAACAATGAAATATGATTTCAGTTCCAAAAGGGCTCCACCCATTACTGGCAATTTTTTTCCCAATTAGGCTAAATTTAAATTGAACATTAGGAAAAATTTCTTCACTGAAGGGATTGTCAAGCACTGGCACAGGCTGTCCAGGGTAGCAGCTGAGTCACCATCCCTGGAGGTATTTAAAAGATATATAAATGTGGCACTTAGGGATATGATTTAGGGGTGGACTTGGCAGTGTTAACTCAATGTGTTGAACTCCATGATCTTAAAATCCTTTTCCAACCTAAACAATTCTATGATTGTATAAACAACTCATCCTGCAGTGCTTGTGCTTCGCAGCTTTTTGCGGTTCTTGCTTGAGTTTGTTCCTTGACATTTATTTTCAGCAGCAACCCCAGTGATGCTGATTTTAAAATGACCTTCATCCCTTGTACCCAACCTTTTAGCTCACTTAGTTTCCACCTTCAAATACCCATGAGCTGGTTTCTCCTACACACTGCATTTTGCTGCTTTTTTTGTTGGTTTTTTTGTTGTTGTTTGCTTGGTTTTTGGTTGGTTTGGTGTTTTTTTAAATTACTTCTTCTTTTTACAATTTTATTTTAATTGGTATTTTTTAGTCCTCTTAGCAGTGTCTGGATTTTTCCTGAAGTAGAAGCATAATCACTCTCATCTCAAGAACACTTCAATGCCACCATTACTGAATCAACCTCTTGGATGAACATTATTGTTGTTTGCATGCAAGAGATGTTGAAGAAGAGAGCCCTGGAGCAGGCAGACCAAAATCTGAGTGGGAATGAGACAATAAAGTAAACAAATCAGAGAATAGGGCTGTGAAAAAACACAGAGTTCAGGAATGGGACAAAGAAAAGAAGAAGAGAGAGAACATTTCAAAGAAAAGAAAAAGTGACCAGCCCTTCGTGACTTCAGAGCTGCCTTCAGGCCATTGGTCTCCTCAGTTATCCCTTCTCACACTTGCACTTCTCTTGCTGTCTCTTGATCCAGTCACTGATTTTCTCTCTTTTATACCAGGCAGACTTTTCCAAATAGGAAAATGAGGTATCCTGCACATCAATTCACCTTCTAATAAGAGTGCAAACAGAAAAACCAACTTGTGCTGAGGCCAAAGCCATTATAGACCAAGGGAGGATCTCTCCCCATGCAATTTGACAGTAGAAAGACTAGTGACATCTCCAAATTATTTTACAGGATCTGGCAGCTTCTTGAGAGCTTTAATCCCTGTCCCAGGAGCTTGAAAATTTGTTCTCCTCATGCATGTGAGACCTGTAATCACTGTGGCAGGAGATTGGTTCATTGTGCTCTTTGTGTGCTAGGAAATGAGACGGTTTTTACTCCTCTGGTTTAAAAGTACTCAGGGCTACCCTTTGTTTTCCTCCATCCTTTAATTTGGATTGGCTCTTTTGACTTTGCCCTGGGGTTTTGTGCTCACTGCACTGCATTGTGGCCAAAGCCAATGCACCACTTCTCCCTCAACACTGTTTTTCTTCTCCATTGCTGCACCCCAGACCATTGCAGATAATCACAGGTTTCTGTCTAGACGTGGTTGAAAACTTGTAGAAATAATTTTCATTCAAAACAGGTCTTTGCCATTAAAAAAATTTTCTCTCTTTAAGCAAATGGTGATTTCAATAGATGTTTACTATCTCTTTGCCGTTGCAAATCTGAAATAAAAGGTAAACGTGGAGATTTCCCATGCATGCTCACACTTTTTTTTTGCCAGTTTGCCACTTACCTCCCACCTACCAGTTGGAAAACAGAAAAAACCCCCCAGAATGTGATGCCAATCTCCACCTATTTTCATATTTCTGTTTTCCAATTGTCTCTCTCCAGAGAGAAAAATACTAAAGAAAAAAACTATTTTTATCGGTTCCTCTGACCAAGAGGAAATTTAAGGCTACTTGAAACAGCACAAAACTAAATATTCTTGTTCCATTTTGATATTTCCAGAAGGGAAAAAAAACATTGCTGCACTTTTTTGGGGTGTGACTTCTTAAGAAGATACATTGGCAGCTCTATTTTCCAGATTTTCCTTTTAGTTCTCTTCTGAGTTTTATAGCTACAAAAAAAGAGGCCAATTCAAACATATGGGTGAACTCCAGTCTGAATGGAGGAAGGCATCTTCCCACCTTCACCCCCTCCTTTCCCCTTTGCTCCGTTGCTTTCTGGGGGAATCACTGAAGTAGCTCCTTGAAGCTCTGCCAGATGCTTTGTGCATCTCCTCCTGCCCCTGCAGCCCTCTCTGCCTGGGGGGCACTTGGTTGTCCTCACAATACGCTGTCATAAAAGGCACCCACACTTTAATAAATGCCACACTTTAATAAATTCTCCATTTACCAAGACCTCAAGTTTTTCCTTTGAGTCACTGAGTTCAGCATAAGCAGAGTTTGCTCGGTCCCACGGGGCAGAGCTCCATGTTTGATAATGTGAGACACAGAAACTTTCAGATGTCTTGGTTTCCTCTGCCCCTTTCCAAAGAGATTTTTTTTCATCTTTATGCAGATGGTAGGGACCTCTGTATCTACTGCTTCTCTCACAGTGCTCAGCCAACATCTCCTTCATCTGCTGCACCAAGTGTAGGGAAGGAAAATATCCGGCACATTTGCCCCGGGGAGGATGTTGGCTCATGCGGCAGTGTTTGCAGTCCACTAAATACTCAATTCCCTGTGGTTTTTTGTATCCGTGTTACAGATATGTGATTGCTATCAGACATCTCAGGTGCTCCGTGTCTCTGGAGACAGGCGAGCAGTGGAGGCGGGGTCCTCCCGGAATGCAGATGTGTGCTGAGGAAACGTGAACGCGGCTTCTGCCTGCCACAGCAACCTCGACAGATCCCTGGGCGCTGTGCCTGCACTTCCCGAGCAGAGCACGGAGCTCCCCGCTCCCACTCAGCTCCATTTCCCCACCCCACTGCTGCCCATGAGGAGAAAAAGGCAAGAAACAAAGTGCTGTTGCGCTGTTAACCCCTGCTGATAGAGAGTGTGCTGGTGCAAGGGGTGTGATCCCAGCACGGGAATGGACCTCAGGGTCACCGGTGCTGGATTGAGCGCTCAGACAAAAATGCTGCTGCTCAGAGACAAAACCAGCTCTGCTTCTGCTCCAGCGCTCCCTTTGGAAAGCAAAACCCAAGATGCTCTCCTCCCATGGTTACAGATCTCTCTGTGGTTCACAGCCTGCATTTATTCATGACTAGTTTATTCTCACTTGTTCTCATGCCAATGTTGTCCTTTAGCATCAATAGCTCTTCTCTAGTATTTACCCCTCTGACGTTTTTATAAACAGCAACACGTTCCCTCTCAGCCTGTGATTCCCGGCGCTGAAACGTGCCAGATCCTTTACAATCTCTAACGTCACAATGTCTCCATTTTCCAGGAATTACCCAAATATCCAAGGTTTCACCCCCAAATATCTCGTTAACGTTGGTTTATCTCACTCGAAAGAAAAAAAAGAAAAAAAAACAAAGCTGGTTTTAGTGCACGGAGGGCAGGTTCACGTGCACGTGTCAGACTTAAGGAAAAATACGTGCTTCAGGCAGGGGGATAATGGTGTGTGTGACATAAAGAAGTTCCTGTGTGCGTGAAGCGAGCCGTGGATGCGTGTGGAGGGAGGCTGTCAGCGGGACCGCGTGCGCGACTCCGAAAGGGATTACTCAGTGTGGAGGGGGCGTCGCAAGGAGGATTTTGAGGTGCGTGACAGTGAGCAGGATTAGTCTCTGTGTGAAAAAGTGTGCGTGCGTGCGTGCGTGCGTGTGTGTGTAGAAGAGAGGGAAGATAAGCGAGTGGCTGCGTGTGGCACAGGGAGAGAGATTAGCCCGGGCGTCTGTGAGCGGGGTGATAAGGCAGGGCTGCGTGTGAGAACGGCGCTGTGAAAACCTGGGATTTAGCTAATGGAAGGATTTGTGTGCGTTTGTGTGTGCGCACGGGTGGGACGTGGAAAGGAGGATTTGGGAAGTGGGTGGCAGAAGGTATTTGGGAATGCCGCAGGGGCATTTGCTCCTGTAGCTGCAGCACCGCGGGGCTGCTCACGGCCGTGCACATGTGGGATGCGGTGCTGGGACATGTGGAGGGCTCCTGCACCGCAGGGACAGGGTCGTGGAAAAAGCCAGCCATGCCCCGTGGGTAGGAAGGACTGTGGGGCACTGCTGAGCCTGCTGAGGACGTGCTCCAGGGCAGGTGACAAAGCAGGGACGCGGCTGTAGCACAGGAAGCGGCTGCACCTGGCGGAGCAGGGGACGGCAGCGAGCAGGGAGCGCTCGGGGGAGCAGTGGGAAGCGGAGGTCTGGCATCTCCGACACGCTGCGGCACAGAGGGAAACCTCCCCCTGTGGGCAGCACAGGACAGAGGCCACGTGCTGCGCTGAGCAGAGATTGTCTGGGTGCAGAGCAAGTGCAAATGCACGCATAAATAAGTGTGTGCTTCTCAGGAGACAGAGCTCTGGGAGTGGCTAAACATCCCGCCCGCTGCGGAGTGTGAACGCTGGCAACATTTCCACCGACCCCGTATTCTCCACCTCTCACCTCAGATTTATCCCTGCTGCTCCGGCCGACTGCCCTTGCAGCATCTCTTCAAAGGGAGAAAGAGCACTGCCAGCACTGGTAGAGCGATTTACGGTCCAGAGCAGGGGAGGAGGGTTAATTGCATCCCAGCATTCATCTTTTAATGTTCTGACTTAACAGTAAAACTTCTTCCCCTTTTGTTTTTCCCTGGGAAAATCAGGCTGTTTTGTCAAAACCAGCAACTTCCTGCTTTTGATCAAGCCTCAAGTTTTCATTCGAAGGGGAAAAGCAGGTGATGAGAAATTTCAGCTGGCTTTGTTGCCTGTCTTTATTGGATCTGTTCCATTGGCATTAGTTTTGTTTCAGAGATGCTAAAAGTAAAGCCCACCAAAGCTTTTATGGTAAAGTGAACTAAAATAACTGGGGTGTCTAGGGTAATTTTTCTTCAAATAAATTGATTCTTTGCTTGTCCAATGGACCATTTGAATGTTTGCTTTCTGTTTAATGAAAGATCATCAAACGCCTGGCCAGTTGCTTTGTAGCTTTTAAGAATGTATTTATTTTTTTAAGGGAGAAGGCTAAAAACTGAGCAGCTACAATTTGAGATTCCCACAGATGTTAGGTGCTGAACAAATATAAGATCTCATGCGTAGAAAATAAAGTAAGAGGCTTCCAACCAGAAATGAAGAGTCTGTATAAGCACTGAAGAAATTTTCATTTAGAAGCATTATCTTAAAATGTAGATTGTCCATAAAATTGTGTCTTTAAATCTTTCTTAAAGATGCTCTGTTTTGCAACAAAAGGCATTTCAATGTGATGTAGGAACAGGACAAGTTCTGTGGCAAAGGTGGCCAACTTCTCCTCCTACATTTTCTTTTAGCTGGGACCCACAGTCCATGTTACACCCACCTGCAGAGCCAATGGGAAAAGTAAATCCCCTTTGCTCCAATGAGGACTGGAGATGGGATGGGCTTGAATTGAGGTCCACAGAGCTGTTGGTCCAGACCATCCCTGCCCCACAGGGAGAGGTTTTCTTGGCCCAGAAACCAATGCCTGGTAGTAACTCGTCTCAAAAGCCACCAGCTGGGCACCCAGTGCCGTGCTGCAAGTCAAGCCATTAGATAGGCCTTGTGCTTTTTAAAAGCTAATAAACCATGAAATCACACAGAGAGAGCCAGGCAAAAGGCACTGGAGAGGGCATGGCTTTGTTCTGGGATGGTCTCCAGTCTTTCAGGCCAGAGGTCACGTTGTCCTTCTTCCCTTCAGCCCAGCATGAATCCACAGGGGGTGAGTTTGAGCTGTGAGAGGAATTGCAATGGGTTTAGTGTTAAAGCCAGTACATGAGTTCTGCTGCAAAGTGCCCACTCAACAGCTGGCCACAAAATCCCCGGGCCTGGGGTGAGATGCCAAGTCTGTGTGTGCTTGGGGAAGAGCATAACACCATTGCAGGGCTGCCTTGTTCTGCTGTCAGCACGTTCCCTCCTCCGGAAGGACGGGTGAGAGAAGTGAACGGGGACGGGGAGTGCCCCGTGGAGCAGGCAGCATCCCCTGGGAAAGTGCTTTTCACTGGTGAAATGTGAGCACCCTACTGGAAAAGCACGGCAAGGGGCCTGTTCTTCACACTGTCAGACAAAGAGGTGTCCGTGTGAGGGTACGTGGGTCCCATCCCAAAATGGTTGTGTGTCTTTGCACGGGTGGCTGCCTCGATGTGTGCAGCTGTGAAATGAGGTTAAAAACTTTAACGGAGGACAGACTGCCAGGCTTCAGGCAGTGAGGTCTGGGAAAACCCTTCTTAACTAAGGCTTGTCAGCATTAAAGAGGGGAAGAATGTTACTGTCTTTTTCCATTCAGAGAGAGGAAAAGCAGAGTGACCCAGAGGCTGATGCCCATTTTCCTCCCCCACCTGCCAGAAGAAGGCACCTGACTCTTGGATCTCTGAATGCATCCACACTCAGCCCCCCTTCATACTCTTTTTCATCCTTGTTTTTCTCTTTCAAAGCCCCAACTGATTTTGAAATTAAGATGGCTGTTCTCCCACCAATGAACCTCAAGCTTGCATCTCCTTCCCCCCATTCCTCTTCTCCCATCCAGCTTTCACAACTCCTCGGGTTTCTGTTATTTCCCGTGCATTTGCTTTGAAGGATTTTTCCAATAAGGATGTCAAGAAAAGTTTCTTAAGGGTCTTTTATCACAAATTCTTTTTGGTTTCATGCCTGAGGATGCTTCTGAGGAAGACCCGGTGACCTGTGCTCAAGCAGACGTGAAGCAAGCCCACTTTACAAGCAAGTCACAGCTGAGTGCACCCACAAATCAGCTCCTGTATCCCTGCAGCCTCCTGCAGGAAACATGATGTGTTTCCCAGCTGACAAAACTAGACCATACTTAGACCCAGTGTAATTCTGTTGGCCTCGATGTAGTTACCAGGGAAACTATGGTGTAGACAACTCTTCTACACTGAAATAAAGGTTTTCTTAGCTGTCTTACTTATGTTGCACAGAATATAAGTTCTAACAAGGCAGAAAGCTGACGATTTTCTCAACACTTACATGAGAGGCTCAAGAAAGACGTTTAGAGGAGTGGATTATAGCCATGGATTTGCAGCTGCACCATCACATTTGTCAAAGTGCACCTGCACGGGGGATCCTCTGTCAACCAAACCTGCACATGACACCCCAGTTCCTCCCTTGCTCCACAGACAATGCCAGAAAAGCATCTTTCTTAGGAGTGCCCTGGTAAAAGTTGTCTCAGGAGACAAGCTTTCAGTGTACATTAGCAAAGCTCTGACTTTCAGAGGTTGCATGCACCATATGGCTTCCTTACATACCCAAATCACCTAAAGATCATCCCAATATCTCTTCTTTAAAGAGACATGGCAGTCAACTCAGTAATTTAAGCACGTTTTGGAAATGTCACCAAGGTTCTCAGCTGACATTGCTCTACTGTCAGGACTAGCAGTGCAGAGGAGTGATCACAACATATTGTTTGGAAATATGACTGCAGATGTTCACTGCCATCTTAAATACAGGTAGCCAGAGGGAATTTCTCTCACAGAGAAATGAATCTTTACTCAAACAAGAGGGTCAGGAACTCGAAGTGAAGGCTACACTGCTCACTCCTCTCTGCCACATTCAGCACTGAAAGTGGGTTGCAGTGAAGAGAGAAGAAAATCACAGCCCTCACAGGTTAGCAAGGACAGTCCCAGAGGTGTAAATCACAGGTTTTATATTGCACCTCGGGCTGCCTGCGAACACCAAGAGACAAAACCTGTCCCAGGGATGTTTCTTTTTGCCTGTTCTGCCACACAAAGTTTTTATTTGGGTTCTTCCCACCAGTGACAGCAGCCTCTGCCCTGCCAACCTTCTCTTGTAGATGGAAGTTCCACCTGCCTTCCCCCCAGAGGCTTCTGGAGTAAATGGTGCCTTAATTAATTATACCTTTAACCATCCATGTGCTCACTTCAGCTGTGCAGTTAGAGTCCATTATATGGTTGTGTTTCCCCAGTTTTCCTTGTGGGAAGCAAACCCAACACCCGAAGTGTGAAGCTTTCCATGGCTCAGCTGTCTTGCACAACATTGTTGAATCCAAGGTGTGTTTCCACTCCTTGAAAAGCTGGTGCTCCTGGTGCCTCTCTGTGCAAGACCTGCCTGCCCCTGGCTGGCAAGTGACCCTGGTTTCATGAACAAATGGATTTCATTAGAGGCATTTCTCTGTAATGTCAACAGAAGTGTTGAGCAACACCTGGTGAATAGTGAAAAAGTCTCTCTGATGCTTGTGAGAAGTGGTACAAATTAGCATCCCCCAGTCTGCTGCTGCTTTTCTGTCTAAATAATATTTTACAGGTAAAGTTTCTGCTGAGAAGCAGTGGGGTTTTCTCAGTAGCTGCCTAAATCATGTCATCGGCTTTGGTTTACACTGAGTGACTGCTCGAGGCAGAACCTGCATCTGTGTGTGCAGTGTCACTGCTCTGGAGTGATGAACGACCCCAGGTTTGCAGCAACTCCCCTTCCTGTGCTCTGGTTGGCCTCCCTGCAATTTGCATTTATGCAGAGTGTTTTACATGAAATCTCTTGCTCTCTGCAGCTCACTAGAGAGTCTCTTTCTTCAGCAGCTTAAAAATTCTCCCAGAATAGAAACCAGTAGGGAAGGTGTTTGCATGTAAGTAGGCACGTCAGGAAGGGATGTCAGTTGTTTCCTAATGTTAAGGATGGTCCCTCATTCTTCTCCCTAAAATACACATCCCATTTTCCAGGTTATTTTCTCAGTCCCATAGCGGGATAACTGAGAGGCTCCCGGTGTCTTCACCGGCCTCTGTGGAAAGTTGATGATTTTTTTATCTTTCACTAACATAAATCTTTACAGTGACATATCAAGCTCTGCAAGTAAAACATCCAATTGGGAAGTCTTTCCCAAAGTTTAGCTTAGTATTTGATAAACATTAATGGGACTTGGTTGCCCAAAGGTTCTTTAGGCAAAAGATGTGTGTTTAAGGTCATTTTATATAACTGGTGGTGTGGTTTGCAGCTTCTCCCACATCTTGGTTCTTTCCTCAGTCCTGAGAGTTCGCTGTGGGAGATGACTTTTGCAGGTCCAAGTGCAGGTTCAGGACAAGGTGTAGCTGTAAAAGTCCCCTCTGTCATGCTGGTAAAATGACACAGATTTCACCAAAGATTTTTTAAGAAAAATCTCAAATTCCACTTTATTTGTGCTGAAGGTCTTGCTGGGTAGCCAGGTTGGTATTTGGTATTTTGGGTTGCATTCACACGGTGCTCCAGGTCTACGCACAGGTTTGTGGGAGCAGTGGGGCAGAGAGGTGTTCTCCCAGTTCCCTCATCCCCATCATTCACATCACTCAGAGGGATGGATGTCTTCACCTCCCACGAGAGGGAACTGGCCTCCAGAGCTGCTTGCAGCCCTGGTTTAAGTATCTCCCCTTCGCAGAGGCTCCATCTGGACACCTTGACTGGATGCACTTCATGTAAACTGTTTGTTCCACCACCCACGGCGAGCGACTCGCACAGAAGTTTCAGCAGAGACCATAAAATTGCAAACCATAGGTCCAGATCTCACCATCTGTCACACTTCTGCCTCCCTGCTCCCCAGACAACACAGTCTCCCACTGGGTTTAAAACATCTAAAGCTTAAACTTGTTTGTTTGGGATTTTCCGTGAAACCTGGTGCTTAGAGGCACTGCAGAAATAAAAGTGTTGTAACTCTTATCATTTCTTGCCCTCACAACGCAGACAGGATTAAAGATGTTCTAATGACAGGGAAGAAATGGTAATATTCCCCCTGACATTAAGCAGGCCTGAACAAAGCTATGAGCACAATGGGTCGGAACATTAATGTGAAAAGGGAAAATAAAAACCCTACAAGACATGACTATAGCAAAGAGCCACCAAGGGAGGCACTTAAGCCCACAAAAACCAGCACTCTCAGATATCAAAGGATCTTGTCATTCTGCACCATACTCAGCCTTTGCTGAGATGTTAAATGTGTTTCAAAAACATTGGTTCTTTCACAGACCTCAGGTGAACACAGTGTGCAACCAGGTAGCACAAAAGGGTTGTGCTCTAGAGCTTAATCCTTGTGTGCTGTGTAGTTTGCTGGGTTTGTGCCTTTCTCTCCTCTTCCCAGAAAACTAATGGCTCCAGTGACTGCAGGAGAGGTGGCACTTTTGGGGCAGCAATAGCTCATGTAGGTCTTGGAACACCTGCCTTGCTAACTCAGCAGATACCTGTAATGCAGCCCTGAAGGTTGATAGAAAACATGGAAATTTATAAATAATGTGACAGCTGGTGGGTTTAGGTACCGCTTGCCACTTCAAGCCCCTGAGGACACAATGCTCTGTCCTGTGTGTGAGAGGTTCTGTTTGAACCTCTTTGTCCTTGGTAAGTGTAAAGTTCTGCAGACAGTTTCAAGACAGGCCCTTATAAAATCTTCACCAGAACCTGAGGCTTGCACTGAAGACAGTCTGAGGCTTTAATGTGTATGAACCAATATAATGTATTAGGGAAAGAAAAGAAGCTATTGAAGACAAGGTGTATTTCATCTGCAACGAGACCTTCTCTATGTGACACATTTGCTTTCTGCTACTGCTTATCTTCCCCCCTCCCACTCCTCACTCCCCTCTTTTTACTGTTTTAATAATTCAGCACTTACAGCCCAGAATTAAATGCTGTGGTGAACTAAGAGCAGCGTGCTGGGTACTGTATTAACGTGCTGGGGGTTTGGTGCTTTGTTCTTTTCCTCTGTTGTTGCTCATGCTTCCCAGCAGAACCTACACCCTGATCCTGTACTTAGTTTTCCTGGTACAGCACTATCTTCAGAAGGACCAATATAACACAAAAGGCCACCTAATAAAAAAGCAGAAGGAAAATTGGTTCAACCCTCATTCCTCATCTCCTTTTACAACATCACTGTTGCTTTTTCATTTGTAGTAATCCTGCTTTAATATTTATGTCTCTGCTTCAGACACAGAGAGTTCAATGAGGACAAATTATGAGTTTTCAATTTCATTGCGGAAGGTTAGATGAGAGCAGGGATCTCTGGTCTTCCTGAGTCCGTGGGTCCCGTAGGAACATCCATGTGCAGCTGGGGGCCCTCTGAGGGATCACTCCTTCCCTCTAGAGTAGCTGCAGGGGAGCTCGAGGTGAGGATTGTGGGTTTGGAGAATTCAGGTGGTTTTGTGGCTCTCCTGCTGCTCCAAGCGAACCCAGCACAGCAGCATCTTCAGCTGGGTGCTTTCTGGACACAGCAGAAAGCCAGATTGCTCAGCAGATCTCGTAACAGTGTCAGACAGTTCAGGCACATCTTTAAGGTCCCTTCCAAGCCAAACCATTCTACGATTCTATGATTTTCAAAGACAAAATGTGCTGCAAAATGCTCTTAGGAGACTGTATCCCAAACGGATTTATTAGCTGTCCCCCAGAAACGAGACAGACTGGCATGGAGGAAAACACTCCTATTTAAACAATGAGACAAACTGGAAAGGTTTTTATTTTCCGAGTATTTTCCAGGCACCAGAGCCCTTCTGCACGTCTTTTCTTGGTTTTAAGCTATGAAAGCAGGGAGTGCTGTGGAAAAGCTGTGGCTCTGGTATGGGACACTGGAGAGATGAAGGCAGTAGACAACAAGAACCGTACACAGCTTGAGAGCATGGCTTCAGTGCTTCCAGCTCAGAAATGGGTCTTATTTTGGGTCTGTATGAGCATGGTGCAAAAGTCAGCCTCTGACCAAAGGGACTGGAACAGATGGGCTCAGAGAAAAGCAGTTGCCTCACAAGCAAAGATCCAAATCATGATTAAATAACAAACCTGAAACAGAGATGGCAATGGACCCATTTCTCCTTGCACATAATCTGATCTGTTAACCACAGGACCCTCATTAACCAAACTGTCCCTATTAGAATAATAACCTAATTCTACCCACAGAAGAAATGAGACCCTCTTAAGGATGCTTCTGATCTCAGTATCCTCCGCATAGGGGATTTGCATCTAATTGCTATTAAAAGTGCTCAGAAATAGTTTGTGTTGACTGTAAACCCTTCAGTATATTTAATTCTTGGTTTTATGTGACTCAACAAAGTATTAGCAATCCCAAAGTAAAAATACTTTTAAACACAAATAAAGCAAGCAAGTAGAATCTTGACAAACATCATCATTTTCCTTCGCTCCTTCTTTCAACAAGTTCAGTGACCTCATTAAGACCTTTGATATTTGGATTTTTTTCTTCTGTTTTGTAGTCACATCGGGTAAGAACTGCATTCAGAGACTAGTAGAGAAATAAAAAGAGGTTTCAAGATGTAAAGTACACAAGTGGAAGGGTGAGGACCTTCAACTGGTCCCTTAGAGAGATTAAAGTCATGTCCCCATGACTATATTTTCCACCACCATGATTTTAATTCAGAAGTTCACCTAAATGACTGAGAGTCCATGTTGTTCATTTTTGGTGACCAAACCACCATGCTATTTCTCTTTCCTAAAACTCAGCAACATGTGAGAAAGAAGTACCCCAAATCCAATTTGATCTCAAAGGAAACTTATCATTTGCCAAGCAGGCAAACTTAACTGAAAAAATTGAAGCTATCAGCATATGCATTTATGAACAGCTCTTCAGTCACAGATTATTGTTGAAATATGAGCGAAGGAAAGCAGATCTATATGTAAAAATCAACACTCCTTTCCAGCTTCCAGGATCACTGGAGCTTCAGTGCAGGGAAACGATGGAAGGGAGCACTCTTCTGCGCCTTTTATATATTTGAAAGAAAAACATGGATTTCTTCTGATATCACATCAGCCTGATTTGCAGTTGATCAAATATGTGGGACATATCTGCTGTCAGCTAAATACACGAGTGGAACAATGGGGGAGTGTAGAATCTGCTTGGCTTTCCCCTGCTCCAGAAATCTGTGGGAACATGCTGTCGTTGGGATGTGCTGAAGAGATGCGCTCTGGCACCTACGCCACAGTGGAGAGCTGTGAGGACAAACATTCGGGAGGAAAGCTGAGCTGATCCTAATTGCAGCAGACACCAGCGCTCTTTCCTTGGAACCCCACCAGCTTTGCCAACCTGATGTCAGGTTCTCCATCACCGTGTGAGGGTCGCCTCCAGGCAGGGCAAGCTAAGAATTAATTATGCATGCATATCCTCCCTCCTCTTTCCCACATGTGCACAAACACACTCCCAGTGAGCAAAGGGAAGCATGTGGGAACTGCTTCTTGACACCGCTGTTGTCAATGAGTATGTTTTGCTGCCAGTGAGGATATTGGTTCTGTGTCCCAGGAGGCTTGGGCACATGAAGATGATATTGGGGCTGCAGGCGTTGCAGGGCTCATCTTTAATAGATTGCTGCGGATAACTGACATTATTGAGATTACTATTTCATTACCCTCCAAATTTGGCCACACTTATCTTGCAGTTTTTAAAAGGCATTTGTTCATTCTGGTGTGTGCTGGGTTGAGTGGTTTCAAAGATTTCTTCTTATCTTGGAGTCTACATTTTTCTCCTTTTTTTTTGTTTGGGGAATAATTTGGTCACATCTCCAGCTCAGCACTGTAGGAACAGCTTTCTGGGAGAGGGTGCAGTGTCTTCCCTCCTAGATGCCATGACATTCTCCAGGGTCAGGAAGGTCTCTGAGACATGGCAGGGACCGCCCGGGGTTTCTGTCCCCTCTTGCAAGTAAGAACACGAGTCATTTGTGAGGAACATCTGGGGATGTTTCGTTTAATCAGGTTTTTTACTGCTCTTGTGGCTTTGGGTATTAGCACTGTCTCTGCTACTTCTGTTCCCTGTCAGAGGCACATGCTGCAGCTGAAGCTCCTAAGAGCCAACTAAGCCATATTATTGGCTCCCTCCAGGGGTAGCTGGGTGAAACTTAATAGTCCATGAGATACACCAAGTCAGTAGAAATGATCTAATGTCCCTCTCTAGTCTTAAACTCAGTGAAATGGTGAAAATTCTGCTTCCAAAGGAAACGGCAGATGAGCAGTTGCCAGGATCTTCTACCAGGCTTCCTCCCCAGCTGTGTCCCTGGGGAGCAGTTCCCTTTTTGCAGTCTTGTTTGCAGATTCTCAGCAGAATGCACTCAGTTTTCACTGCTGGAGACCAAATCCTCTGATTTCCATCCTTCTGTGCAGCCCATTTGCCCTTCCTCCCGCCTCAAATGCTAAAACTGTTTCAGCCTCTTTTTGTGGTGATGGTTTCTGAGAGAAACTTTTTGGGTTGTTTTTTATAACCAAAACCTAAAAGAGATATCTGTTTTATCTGACATCTGCCTTTCACATGGATTAGGTCAAACACCCGCTTGCAGAATACCTCTGACTCTCCTAAATGCAGATATCAGTCCTGTTCATCTACTCGATCTGGTTAAGAGCTGCAACCAAAAAAAAAATCTACCATGGATTTTTATAGACTCAAAACACCTCTTTTACTTTCCTCTTCTGCAGAGAAAACATGCATTTTAAAGTTGTGAGTGTTGATGTATTTACTGACGTATTTTTCTTTATCTTGGAAGCATCTGCAAAACTGGCCAGAGCTTCCCCTCTTCAGCTCCCAAGAAGGTGTCCTCTCCTGTGTGTGCTTTCAGTAAAATCAGAGCTTCTCTCAGATGTGCATTCTTTACCTTGAATATTTTCACATGAAAAGAGAACTTTTGAAAAAAACTGCAGGACTAGAAATTCTAGAGTCTGTGGATTCCAAGAATGAATGAATCATAGATGCTTTTCCCTCATCTGAATTCAAGGACACACCAGCTCTGCAGTGGCTACCATTCCACAGGGGGAGAAGGGCAGCCTCTCCTGCTTGTTCTATCACATCAGTCACTTTTTAACTAACTTACAAACTATTTTGATTTTTGCTGTAAGTTAGAAAAGTTTTTAGAGCGATCGGATGAGCTCTCACCTCATCTGGCTGCAACAGGCACTTTTAAGAGCTGTGTGCAGAGAGCAGGTGGTTGTCACTGGATTGTCTCTCCAGCATAACCAGGTGACAAACTAGTCAAATCCTCTGCTTTTACCTAATTTTCCTTGTTGAACAGCACTAGAGATCTCAGGGAGAAATCCTGTGCCTGGAGAAGGAGGGATATGGGGTGTCCATGTGGCTCAGTGCAGCACACACTGGGAATGCCCCAGCCAGAAATCCCAAACTGATCAATTAAACAAGACTGATCAGGGAGAACACAGCAGTAGTTGCCATGGTTATCAATCATTACGAACTGTATTTTCCGAGGGCTAGTTTGAAGGGAAACTCTTCTGTAATTAATTACAAATTCAGTGTAAGATACGAGCACAGGTACAGCCCAGAACTGACTCTCTTTGTCCTTTCCCACTGTGCAGCCCAGAGGCCACAAACAGCACATGCAAACAGCCACAGATCTCTGCATTTACATCCAAGCAAACCCTCCTCACTCGTGCTCACATCCTGAGACAGGCAAACATTTACGCTGTTGGATTTCACACAGATTCCTGCCGGCAGGAATGAGCTTGAGGTTGAACTGTCCAAATTCAGCTGCTGGAGCCGGTCTCCAGGCTGACTGCAGCTCTCCTCTGCAGGAGAAGCTGGGCTGCTCCAGCCAGCTGCTCACAGATAGCTGGCACAAGGCTTCGAAATTGGTGTTTTCACCAGCCAGTTGACAAGAACTTCTTGAACCTTCCATTCCAGCATGATCTTCAACCCTTTTATGTTTCTTAATCCTTTTAGAAAATCATCAGTCAGAGGGTAGTGACTGCTCGTCACTACAAAAACAGAGAGCTTAAAATATTTGCTTCCTCTACCTGAGGTTTACAGTTCCTAGTAGTATGTTATTAGGAAGTTGCAGAGCAATCAAATGAGAACAGAATAATTAACAAATTTGCTTCATAAAACGATTAAAGGAAATGTAAAAAAGTTCCAGCAATCTCTTAGTGTATTAAATTACAAGCAACTAATTTCTTTTTAGTTTTGCTGTGTAAATTCATTTAGAGCATCTGTAATTTAAAATAGCCCTGAAATTTACATAATTTTGCAGCCACTGCTTTCGCATTATGCCAGTCCCAGAAAGGTGGCTGCAGCTCTCACTCTTCATTTCTCCAGATTAACTGACACAAGCATTTCTTTATTTTTATTTGGGAGATAACCCTTGGCAAGCCTCTCTTTTTTCCCCCAATTATTTGCCTTGTCCATGGCCCCTCTTAGCCTGCAAGTACAAAGCAAGTGAGGGTTCTTTCCAAACTTACTAATGATAAAGAGTGTTCCCTCTCCCAGTTGTCTTTGGTGCAATCTGTTTCAAATGCTGGCACTGACGATGCCTCAGAACAGTGTAGGAGGGATGCCTGAGCGTGACAGAGCCACGGAGTTAAAAAAAAAAATATTAAAAATGATGGATTGCTTTAAAATAGAAAAGAAAATCTGAGGAAGACGTGCCTTGTCTGAAACAAGACAAACCAAGCCAGCTAAGTTTATTGTCTGGATTATTAATTGTACTGGATTGTTCAGCTGTCCCGAAAATGTCTCTTTAATCACTCAGTGAGGCTGAAGCCTGGGTCTCCAGAGATCATGTTCTGATCTCTCACATATGGTATCTCGCACCCTTCATTAGACCCACTGCTCCAGTCACATGGAAACAATGCTCAGACTATTTCTATCTGTATCTGCTACTTTCCTTCCTGAATCTGTCAGTCTCACGATGAGGGCAGTGACTCCAGCTGACACAGACACAATTGCTGATTGCAAAGAGAGGCACTGCTGTGAAAATAAAGAGAAGAGGGGCTTATTTCCATCTCGCTTCGGGCTTTGTGAGGCGTCCCTGCCCTGCAGAACGGCAAATTCCCTTGTGGGAGGAAAATGCTGAGATCACAGGTGCTAATCAGTGAAAAGAGCATGAGTGACCCTGTGAACAAACTGAGGGACTGGGATGCCCAAAAACTGGGCTCAGCTCCAAGAGAAAGGAAAAAATTTCATCTGTCTTGTGAGACTCCGTTCTCAGCTCTCAGCACCACCATGAAGACTGGCTGCTTCGTTTTGGGGGTGAGACGGGAGCAGGGACTTGCTTTGCACAGTGGGAAGCAGGATTTCTTGCTCTTCCCTCTGAATGTTTGCTGCTGGCAGTAGAGAAGTGAGGAACAAGGCAGTCTTTTCCAGGATGGCTGCAGGCAGCCAGGATTGACTTTGGGTCCCTGCTGGAGGGACAGAGCTCACATGGAGCCCAGCTAAGGGTGTAAGAATCTCACGTTTAGGAGCCTGTCTCCAGCCACACATGCAGAAGGTTTGATTACCAGCAAAAACCAGGTCAGGGGAGTCCCGAGCAGCGCAGAGCACTTGCCAGGGGATCCCAGAATGTCACATCCAACTCCTCAGCATGCACTCGGGTGGGGAGGGCGGGTGAGTGATGTGTGAAGTGTCGAGTCAGTATAAAAGTCACTGCCAAATGCCTTCAGAGTCAGATTGACAAGAGGAGGAGACAGTAGTGCCAAGAGTTCTGACACAGGACAAATTCCCTCACTGCCACCACCTCTGGCTTGGAGATTTATTGATGGTAACTTGGGTTGTGCCGTAAACAGGGGTGATATTAAATGAGTGACCATCTCAGGGGCTAAGTTTTACAACCCTAAGTGTGAACTCTCTCTGCCTCACTGAGATCCTGAGGCATTTTCCCAGCAGCTTCCACAGTCTCATTAAGTGGTCTCCGGAGAAGGGCTCCAACCCAAGGGAGCCCTCCCTGCACAACACCAGGGGCTGAGGACAGACAGACACCTGCCAGGGATCCCAGCAAACCCTCCTGGTGGAGACTTCCCAGGACACCTCTGGTACCTCACTGGGCTCACAGCCCTGTCTCCATGGCTTTGTGAGGAAACCAGAAGTTGCCAAAGTTGTGTTCCCAAGTACCAACACACTCCTGGTGTCAGAGGCTCTGACTCAGTGCCAGCAACTCATGCCCCAGGACAGATCCCCCTGGAGCTGTGCTGTGCCTGCATTGAACCTTGGTGAACCTTTGCTGACATGCCCTCTCAGAGTGGTTTCCTCACCCCCTGAGGTCAAACCCATGGTTTCCTTCTGGAGTCATTGGCCACAAAGGGTTGTGCTGCTGTGCAAAGGCTTTCCTTCCGCTCCGTGAATGCATCCAAGGCTGCAGTAGACTCTTTCAGCAGAGCCCTGGGGACACTGATTTCATTCTTCTGAGTCACTTCTGCCTATCAAAAGTAAAGCAGGTCTGTGGAGGCCAAGGGCAGGGCACCCCATGGCCACAAGCCCTGTTCTTCACAGGTTGCCTTCACCAACTCACCCACCTGGGGGAAAATCATCTAGTCCAGAGAGAGCCCGCAGTTTATCTCAGGGAAAAGGTTCATTTTGGTGACATTGCTAAGAAACCTCCTTGAATTTCTTCCCTCATGACCTTTCTCTCTGCTCTTGCAGTCTGCTCACAGTTCTCCAAGGGCGTCTACGCCATCTTTGGGTTTTATGAGAGGAGGACTGTCAACATGCTCACATCTTTCTGCGGGGCTCTCCACGTCTGCTTCATAACGCCGAGCTTCCCCGTCGAAACCTCCAACCAGTTTGTCCTCCAGCTTCGCCCAGAGCTCCAGGATGCCCTCATCAGCGTCATCGAGCACTACAGCTGGCAGAAGTTCGTGTACATTTACGATGCTGACCGGGGTAAGTTGCAGCTGTGTGGGAGGGGTTATCTGGCAGTGAAAGACAGTGGTCTAGGAGGAGTCTTTGCCTCCAAAATTGCAGGTTGCTGGAGGCTGAGTCACCCTATGCCTTCCCTGTTCTCTGTTTCTTTTCTAAATATCCCTTTCTGCTGAAGGTGAGCATTGCTAATCTAAACGAAGCATCAGCCTGATCCGGGGTGTGTGTGTGTTCATGGGGTCAGGTCTGAGCCCCATCCGCACCAGGGAAATACTTGATGTGCAAATGATTTTGAATTTGAAATGGGGAAATTGTTTCTATTCAGTAGGTCCCATATTGAACTCGTCTGTCAAACTCAAGGCCACTGAGTCCCGAGTTTACAAACATGAAGGGACACTTGATCAGATCTCACCTAAGCCCACAGCCAGGTGTGAAATGTCTGTTTCTGGCAGATAGCTTCAAAAACTCCAAATTCCCTGTGTTGGTGCATGTCAGTTTTCTATGTAAAAGAACAAAAATTTTGTAGAGTAATGGACGATATTGGCTAACTTTCCAAACCATGAACAGGGGTAGAGAGCTCATTGCTCCAGGATTCAGTTTTCCCAGCTCTCAGATGCCTTTAAAGTTCCAGGCATGGAGGCTGCAAGCAAAGTAGACTTGTGGAGGATAGGGCAGAGGTAAGGTGATTCACATCTCTGTCCTGGAAGTTATAATTATCCCCTGAAGGGACAGGATGGGCTTTAGATACAAGGAGAAGGTATGAAAGCATCCCACCTGCCTTCTGTTGTCATGAGGCATGGGCATGCTGAATATCCCCAAAGGACTGCAGTGGGCAAGGTTGTCTGGGGTCTTCTAGCACAGTTCTGGAGAACTGCTATGTGCATCACCTCTGGAAGGTTGTGCATGTAATTTAGGCAACATAATTCTAAAAGTAATGGTCTCCTGATGAGATGCTGCCGAAAGAGAGGCATGCTGAGTATGACTGTGTGCTGTGATTGCTGAGGGTGTCCCGGCCCCTAGGAGCACACAGCCTAAACAGATCAAAGACAAGAAGGAGACTATGGCTGAGAGAAATCATGTTATTTGGGTAGTGACAGACAGGAAGATTGGGATTAGAGTTCTTATCTGAATCCCACAGCAGGGTCTGATCAAGAAGACTGATCTGCCGATTACAAAGGAAAATTAGGCCTGGAATCATCTGTGCTGGGACAGAAAAAGCAGGAGTCATTAATCCTAGCCCAGCTGAGTTTGGGTCAGATCTAGACTATTAGCTGCTCTCTAGTTCTGCTGCGCTCTCATGACTCTGTCTCCAGCCTGGCTTGAGGCACCTACAAAGGCTGTCAGGAGGATGGAAATATGCCATTGCACAGCTAAAACCTGGCTCTCTCCCTTCTCTTCCCATCACAGGGTTGTCAGTCCTGCAGAAAGTGCTGGACACTGCAGCTGAGAAGAACTGGCAGGTGACAGCTGTCAACATCCTGACAACAACAGAGGAGGGCTACCGAATGCTCTTCCAGGAGCTGGAGAAGAAGAAGGAAAGGCTGGTGGTGGTGGACTGCGAATCTGAGAGGCTGAACATCATCCTTAACAAGGTTGTGTTGGTGTGGGCCTCCTGGGAGGGGTCTTACACGCAGGACGGGAAGGGTTGTTTCTCCCTGGAGAAGTTCTCCCCATTCTTGGCTGATGCCTGTCTCCATGTGGCTCTCGTTGAGTGTGGGGTGTGTGCCTTGCAGCTGCCGAGCTTGCAGGTATTTCTCTGCTGTGTTACTGTGGGAACAGTAAAGTTGTAGGAATAGTACAAGCTCTCATGAATTCCTGCTGAGTGAGCTCCACTGCTCCATGTTCCCCATTTGTTTGACTCCTTTGCTGAGACCTTTCCACCCCCTCACTCCCCAACAAGGTTGCTTTGTGCTAATTCCTCCAAGCAGTGTGCACAAGATGTGGCACCTCCTGATTCTGCTGAATCTCTCTCCAGATTTTGAGTTAGGCTGGAGGTGTGAATTGGCACTGTCATATTCCTGGTCCTCCAGCCTTCATGTGCTGCACCAAATCCTCACACCTGTGCCAGCAGGACCGAAGGATTATGGTACATCAGTCCTGAATATGGATTTCTGTGGACAGGAGACAAATACAAGCCCAGGGGCAGGTTCAGTCCACACTTCTACTCCAGCCACAGTACCTGTCCCTCTCACACTTACAGCCAAGTCCTTCTTCACCACTGGAAGGGCTTGGAAAGGGCCCTGCAGGCGGTGCCCTGCAATTCCCACTGCTTTACTCCTCATAATCAGCTCACTCTTACCTCGTGCTTCACGTCTCCTTGTCTAAGGTACCTGTCATCTCCCGTCTCACACTTCAGCTGCTCCCTGTCTGGGATGGGGACTGACATTCCACCAGATGCACAGCTCAGTGACGAGCACAATCCACCCTTGCTGGATGTCTCTGGGTGCTCCTCTGTTATGTGTAATAACAAAGCAGAGAGCAGGTTGTAACCTCAAAGCAGAGGTCATATTCATGGAAGAGAAAACAGGTTATTCCAGAGGATAAAGTTTTCTCTCTGACCATGGAGCAGCTGCAGTTGAACAAAATTTTGGACAAGACCTAGGCAGTGACTTTGGCTTTTCTTTAGGGTATATCAAATTTCTAGGATTAATAGTGTCAGGTTTTCAAGCCTGGTTTATCTAACAGAATGTTAAGTTGTACAGTCAAGTATTATCTAGTCTTCTTGATATAAACATGAAAGTAAGTCTTTCTTTCAAATTTCTTCACATAACTGCAGGAAGAGTTAAACCTAAATATAGGAAAAGCTATTTGTAAGAGCACTAAAAATCTAGATACTGTGATTATTTGTTTTGCAATGCTATAAAAAACATCAGCTCCTGGGGAGGAGAGGTACAAAGCTGTGTTTTACTACCAAAAATACAGAGCAATTTCAGCAGACATCTATGCCTGGGAGGTAACACTCCAGGGATAGGGCTGTGAACAACCTTTTCAGACCCGTGTAGTCCATTTTCATCCTTTTTTGCATTTTTGTTCCGAGTCCACCAGGATTTCTGAAAGCAGAGGTAGCTGTCCCAGTGTGAGAAGGTGATGCCAGGTTTTTCATAGTGTGCAGATGACTGGAGGGATTCAAAGACAGTGTTCAGCTCATTATCAAGTGAAATTCAGTTGGGACTGTAACTTGGGCTGTAACTTGGGCTGTTGGTCGATCTCTCAGCTCAGCACACCAGCAGCCTCGGTGGGAATGTCACTGTGCTGTTTGCCCTGTCCCTCTGACCGTCTGAGGTGTTCCAAGAGCAGCCTCAGCCTCCCGGGGACATTTCAGTGCATTTATCTTCTTCCCTGACAAGGCCGTCTGTGTCTCTCGGTGGCAGTGGGTTTGTGCTCCATGGCGAGCAGGAGAGCCGGGGATGGCTGTTCAGCACCTGTGCCTCCCACCCCCACACTGCTGCTTGCACACACTTTTCATTTCTCCTGCACACACAAAACACAAACAACACCGGCGACTCCAGGAAGGCGGCTCTCGCGCTCCGGTGACCGCAGCTGTGGAAGAGCCAGTGCTCCGTGTGTTAAAAATGACCCGATTTCTCTCTGGGAGATTTCTCTCTGTCATGTCTCAAGGGTTTGATTTATCTTCGCCGAGGTACCTGTCATTTGTGAGCCAGGCCTTGGCTCAGGGCAGGTTGCCGTGGGGTTGTGCTGTGTTGCCTTAATGGGATAAGTACGCGGTGGGTTGTGTTCCATCAGAGCCCTCTATTCTTTCTTCCTTGTCTCTCATTAAAATGAGTAACTGGAATTTCTCCTTTGCCAGTGTTTCACTCTGAGAGGATTTCTCTCTAATAGATGTCAAACTCGCCCATTAAGAAGTGGGTAATGAAACCTAGGTGGCCCAAGTGAGCAATCAGCATGCAGCCCAGCACAGCCTCTCACCGCGGTCAGGAAAAGTGATAAATGCTATTATAACCTCAGCTTGCTACTGCTGTCCGGACACATTAGGACTGAGCAAGCATTTTAAAATAAATTAAGATCACAAATAACTGTGTAAAACACAGGAAACGAGCCTCATAATTCAGGTGGATGGGCTGCAAGATTAACAGCTCAGGGAAAGCTGGATGGCAGCCCTCTCCAGTTCATCGGCTCTGACACCTCATAAAATAACACAGGAGAGTTTGGGCAGAAGGAGCCAACACCAGCTATTGTTGACACTGGAGAAAAGGGGAATTGGATCATAATTCTTAGACATCCCAGTGCACCAGAGATTCTCCTTCCTCCCACAAGGTCTGGGGCTTACTGCAAAGGTCAGTCTCAGCTGATGAATGGAAAGGGACAAGTTTGGTCTGGTTTTGCTTCTCAGATCTGGCAGTGGAAGATACTCAGAAAACCACCCATAATGAGGTGTATATCTTCATAGCTTTAGGCAGACAGAGGTTTTTTCTGAGAGCTCCAGACACCCCAGCAGAAGCCACACTGAGGGATTCTGTGCAGGGAGCCCCAGGGCAGTGAAGTTGGTGGAGCTGGCATGAGCTGTGTAAGGAACTGCTTCTAAATGAAGTCTTCACTGGAGTTAATTGCCACCCTCACGTTAATGCTGAGAACCAGATGAGTTTTATTATGCATACAAGAGCACTTCATCAGAGAAGGGCTAAGGCAGATGAACCAGTTGCACAGAGCAAGTGTCAGCTCATTTATAATCCATTTGGAAATCCCTAAATGACTGCTCATGATAATCTGGGAGTGCTGTCCCACGGGGAGGATCAGTCTCTGCCCTCATCTGACACTTCTCAAGTACCTGCTGCCAGCCTGGTATCAGAGACAAGTCCTGGGTAGACTGATTTCTGGCTGAATCCAATACAGCAGTGGTCTTATGATCATTCTGGCTGTGAGGATCTTTTTGGCCTCACTGCAGTTTGTGCAGATTTTGCCTGCACGTTGGCAGTGCAGGCAGCAATTCAGAATCAATTCATACGACAATGGAAATAAGAGGTATTTTTACCAGCCAAGAAACCTGATGGAAACAGCACAGTTCTCTCAGAAAATGGCAAATCTTGTGTCTGTACAGGCTTTGAGGGCATGTTGGTTTGGGTTTTTTTTTCCCACTTTCTTCTTTCTGTATGTAGAGTGGCTCAAATGCAGCTGGTATCTGATTCTAGTAAATAACTAAGAATTTAACAGGGCTGCTGGAAATCAATAGAGAGGAATTTCAGTGAAAAAATGGAGTCAGCAATAATAACAGAATTTTTATCTGTAATCTTTCTGTACCCTTTTTTAAATCAAGGGAGAAAATGACAGGGGCCATCTGATCAGTGCCTCTGTTCCCCTCAGTCACAGGTAAAACTGCAAGAGGTGGAAAGGGAAAAAGAAAGAGAAACTCTTCCAGTTAACGTAGAAAAACTCAGTTGTTACAGATTGGTAAGCAATTGCGTTGATAAAAGAAAATAAAAACCTGACTCTGCAGCATCAGGGAGAAAGGAATTCATGGCAAAACACATATATTTGTACACCATGCATATGAATACATAAATTATCTCAGTGAACATGCAGCGGAATTCTCTGTGGCTTGCCCAGACAGCTTCATTCTGTGGTTTGAAGCTACACTGATGTACTAAAGCAGAAAAATTTACCTATAGCCTACACCTCCAGCCACTTCTCCCAGGCAGGTGTTTGCAGCAGGGACTGGAGCTTGGAGGATGTGCAAGATTGTTCTCTAGTCTTGCTTGATGTTTCAGTTGCAATCATAAGACACGTGGACTCCAACTCCCCGTTTGTTCCTTTCGTGTTTGAAATACAAATCTTGTTAAGGCTTTTTTTTGTTTTCCCCCAAGCCCATAGGAAACAGGTTGGTTTGGTGGTTTTCCTTCCCTGCCTGTACAAAGTCCTTGGGGATCTTGTCCTGTCTAATTCCAGACTTGCTGTTCAGATATCATGTGTGACACTCTATCCATCCTCTAATACGGCTGTGGACTTTTCTTTTGCTGTGTCTTCCTGCTCACAGCTGAATAGTCTCAGCAAGGAAAAATAAGAGTGAGAAAGGGCAGATAACCGAAGTTCTTCTTCCTTAGTTGATCTCTGCTAATTACCCTTGTTTTTTATCTTGCAGATCATCAAGCTTGAAAAAAATGGGAACGGGTACCACTACATTCTGGCAAATATGGTGAGTTACCCTAACTGGTGTGGTTTTTTCTATCTCACAGTTTTGTAAAGCACTATATTTATAATTATTGAGCTGTACACCCTCTTTCTCATCCACCTTTTAGGTAAAAAATATACCAGTCTTTTGCTATGTTCTCCTGGTGGAGTTTTCTCTTTTGAGCCAGCAAGATTATCTGCAGGGTGTCTCCAAGCGTGCTGGGGTTTTGTGGTGGTTTGACCTTGGCTGGGTGACAGATGCAGATTAAAGTCATTTTATCACTCTCCCGTCCATGCTAAATGAAATCTGTCATGGCTCTAGGGAAAGGATTGGACGCAAAGATTTCTTTAAGGAAAGGATTCTCCCTTTAATGCAGGGAGGTGCTGCCTGAGGACAGAGCAGTGCTGGGCAGTGGCAGGACCATCTTCCTGGAGCAAGTCTCACAGGAGGATGGAAAATTTCTTTGCAAAGGGAGATTTGGGGAGAGGTAAGAGAGAGAAATGGAGGTTTTCCACAGCAGAGCTCCTACCCTGTCTTCGCCAAATGTGTCCATCCATCCAGGAGGATGCACAGCAGAGGATGGGCTGGTGTTGGCAGTCTGGGGCTGAGGCTGCTCCCCCTGGGACTCCTGTGTCCGTGCGGGCTGAGCCATGTGCAGGCTCTGGACTTGTTCCTTCAGCACAGAGCTGCATCTGGGAGGTAGCACATCAGCCCTGGGGTAATTAAACTTTAAAATATCAATTAGTCAAGCAGTTGCTGCCCTTCTCCTTTCCTCAGTCCCAAGATAACTCTGTAAATTACCAGGCAAAAATGGCCACATCATTACCCTGCAGTGCCCTGTACTGACCCTGCACCCTGCGCTGGCTGCCTACCGTGTAATTACAGAGATAAAAGTGTTACCTTGTGCAGGGGAGACATGCAAAACCATACAGCAGCCAATAACTTCAGCTGCTAATTTAAAAAAAAATTATTATTTGTTGTAACCCAGGTCCTGGATGTTTATGAAAGTCCCTTCATTAAAGTTAAGCAGGAAAGTGAGCTGGAGTCACTGGAGTTGAGCGTGTCCGTGCAATTTTATGTACACCCACACGGAGGGCTGAATGCGAATATCACCTCTTCTCTCTGCACAGTTTCATAAGGATAAATACATGAAAGGCATGAGGTGAACAAACACTCAGGTGTAGGAGATTTGAAGGACATTTCCCTCTGTCTTATGATACAATGCTCTCCCACTTTCACCCAGAAAAAGTACACTTGTCCCATCTTTAATGTGTTTTCTCGGCCTTTGCACAAATGCTGAGAGGACAGAGCTGGCTGGAAGAGGTTGCATACTCAGCCAATGTGGGTTATAAATAATTAACTCGGAGCAAAATGCTTTTCATTTCCCCAGCCCCTCTGCAGGGAGATTCTGCCTCCACTGCAGCTCAGTGGACGGGGCTCTGGGACCCGCAGTGTCTGACAGGACCACCAGAACACACTGGTGTGCTTTTCAAGCAGCTTGGATTCAGGAGAGGAGAACCAAAGTGAAAGGAAGTCAAGTTTTACCTTTGGTCTTTCCTGACCCTTAAAACCCAGCATCACACAAGAGCCAAACGCCAGGGAGAGGAGTACTTTTTAAAAGAAAAAAAAGAGAGTGGGAGATAGTCAGACAACACAGGAAAACTGTTTAAAAAAAAATCCTGGCACCCCCTCAAGGTTAGGAAGGTCCTTTCCAGGGCAGAACAACGTGGGCAGGTTCAGACACCAGAAGCCAAATCAGTTCCTGTGATGTGCTGCACCCACAAGAGCTGCGGGATAATGGGTTTAGTTAGGAGAATGGCAAAAAGGCCCTGAAGATCCCATGTTTCTGAGACCACAGGGCAGCAAGGAGGGACAGCAAGCCTCCCTGTGTGGGAATGGCCAGGGATTTTAGAAGAGATTGGCAGAAGCTGGCACCTGGCAGAGTTAAATCTTTGTGCCAGTGCTCTGATCCAAGAGATCGCAGTAGGTTTTACCCTCATCTGAGGACATCTCATTGTTGGATTAGAGCCTTCAGAGGGCGTAGCGTGCTGTAATTTATTCCCACTGACTCACACACGTAGTGGTAGACCTTAAACACCCCGCATTCTCCCCTGTAGACATGTCCTAGGATGACAGGGCGTGCGTTGCCCACAGACACACGTACCCTCGTGTGCACCCACGTGCCTGGAAAACAGCCCTGCTTTGGGGAAGTGGCTCATTCTGGAGCACTGAGTCGTCAGAGGATAAAAAAGAGCTAAAACCTGGAAGTGTTGGGTTTCCAAATGGGTTATTTTTTGTGCCCTGTGCTGGCTGAGGCAGTCCTGTGTTTAGGACTCTCGCCCCGTGTGAAGACAAGGTCAAGGGAATCCTCAGCTGGTTCGTAGCCACCAAGTTTCCTGCACTAGCTGGAGCCAGGGGTTGAATTTTCAACACCTGCCTTTTGCCTAACCTACTTGGGCATGGAAAATTGGGGACACAATTATGGAAATGACACACTGGAAGCAAATACTGGGAAACACTTCTGCATAACCGCACTTAAATCCTTATTTTTAGCTATATGCTCGTTCACAGCTAAACACAGCCAAAAAATCCAAGCAGCAGCACACAACTGCCCGGTTGCAGCAGCTTCAAGCTGGTGTTCCATCATGAATGCAAAACAGCATTGCACAGGCTGAATTAGGTCTAAAAAAAAGCCATCCATAGGCATATTTTGGAATGGAGGAATTCCCTGCCTGGCCACAGCCAATCCATGAGCAAAGAGGCACTGCCTTGCATTAACCTTGCTGTGTGTTTGCCCAGCAGTTGCTCTGGGTGAGCTGTAGTAAAGCACTGAGCAGAATCTGACAGCAGCAAGTGAAAGCTGGTATTTCCTGGCAGGAACAGCGTTCTTTTTCAGTGAAATTGCTGTTGCCAAGGTGAGGCAATAATATTTCTGTGTTCACAAACAAAATGAAACCATTCTGCACCTTAGGCCATGGGCAAACATCCTTCTCTGAAGCTGCTGTGCCTGCTAAAGACAACCTGCCTTATCTGCCCAGTCCTTCCTGTCCCACAAAGGTCTGACTGCAACATCCCTGCCAGGTGAAGGGTTTCTGTGAGCCTCTCCTTGAGCAAAATTTGGCAGTGTTCATGGCTTTTGCAAACTGATGAAACCCTAGCCCTCAACAAGTACCCATCAGAGTTACCCCAGTTACCTTTTACCAGAGCTAACCTGGGTATTTGTCAGGTGCACTGGCACTCGGGGTTTGCAGTTCTCTCTCTCTCTCCCCCTCTCCTCCCCTCTGGAACTCAAAGAGATTTGGCAACTTTAAGAAGTGTTTGTTTTTGTGAGTCTTATTTTTCTAAGCTTTGTTCTCAGCCTTTGAGATCATCAGTTCTAGCAACCACAAAGGGAAAAAAACTGCAATCAATACTATCAGAGGAACAAGCTTAGAAACTTCTGGGATTCCTTTCTTTTGATGTTCAGGCTTTTTGCCCATAACCTTGGCTTTGTGTATCTGTTTGTCCTACGCCATGGATGTGAGCTGACTACTGTCAGTAGTGGGAGAGCCTCAGCTCTCTTGGGCAGAGAAAAAGCTTTGTCATTAAATAAACGACATTCGTGTGACCTGTCTTTAAAGGAAAAGTATGAAAGGCAGCTGCCACATGCAGTGTTTTAGCCTCTTTTTTCTTTCCTGGCACATTAGTCCAGGTTGTTCTTTTAGCAAATGCTCTTTTATTTGAAGATGAATAGATAAGTGTATGAGATTGCTGATGGCAGGGGTAGCAGGGAAAAGTAAAGATAAAAACAGTGTTGATTAGCGGAGGTAAGCACTTTTCCCTGTGCCACTCTACATCAGCCTGTGTCAGCACTGAGTTAGGCCGTGGACAGGTTCCCTTTGCTGGCAGCTGTGGTGCTGATGGAGATTACCAGTGATGCCTTCAAGAACCTTGAAATGAAACAACACACTTTTGAGATAGTATTAGTATAGGAGGTAATGTAAAGGTTGGTCTTTATTGGAGGCTTCCAGGGCAGACACGGAAAAGTGTCCACAAAATGCCCACCATGCCATGGGGTGAATACAGTGTTACAAGTTTAGCATATTAGCATAAATGACAAAAATCAGCAGTTAGGACCACAAGAGGTGATGCAATTTCCCCCAGTTCAACCTTCTCTAAATCCTCCCCCCTCAGATGGGACTAAATTTTGTTTATGAAAATGTGTCTTGAAGAGCTGTTTTTCGGCCTTTTTCCCAGAAAGAACCAAGATAGGACTGGGGCCTTGGAATGTGTTTCATCTTTCTGCCTAGGGAAAAGGAAGGGAAAAGTACTGGG